>VMOF01000111.1:67419011-67585158 GCA_011764245.1 Trialeurodes vaporariorum
TCTAGCTCCGAAGAAAACAACCATCGTTACAAAAACGGTAAATTCGCTAGCTTAAAGAAGCATAATGGAACCAGCAACGATTTGAGCGCTTCCAGCTCCTCTGATTCCTCCAGTTCCTCAGATGACTCCATTTATCCCCCAAACTCCGCCAGCTTCTCTAGCTCGTCTAAATCTTCCAGTTCCTCTAGTTCCTCCTCAAGCTCCTCAAGCTCCTCTGACTCCTCTAGTTCTTCCAGCTCCTCTGACTCGTCTAGCTCATCAAGCTCAAGCTCTGGGAGTAGCTCCTCAAGTTCAAGCAGCAGTGAAGAGAGCATGAACAGACGAAACCAAAACAAGAAATCAAACGAGAAACGCCAGAACGATAACAAAAACATCAATGAAAAAAAGGACCACAACGAGAAGCTAAACGAGAACAGAAACATCAACGAAAAAAAGAAAGACGACGAAAACCAAAACCGAAAGAACTCCAAGGAATTCCGCAATCGATCTCGTCGAGACCTCTCTCAACACGCCAAGGTCAACAGCGTTGAAGCTCGTGAATACAACAAGAAGAACGGACACAACAACAACCAGTACAACCACAACAGCTCCGGATCAAGCAGTAGCAGCTCCAGTTCTAGCAGTGGAAGTAGCAGTTCCAGCTCCAGCAGCTCCGAGGAAAACAACTCTCGTTACAACAACGGAAAATTTGCCAGCTTGAGAAATCACAACGGAACTAACTCTGGATCCAGCTCCTCCAGCTCGTCTGACTCCTCCAGCTCTTCTGACTCTTCCAGCTCCTCTAGCTCTTCCAGCTCCCCTAGCTCTTCTGACTCTTCCAGCTCCTCCAGCTCATCTAGCTCCTCCAGCTCTTCTGACTCTTCTAGCTCCTCAAGCTCCTCTGACTCCTCCAGCTCATCTAGCTCCAGCGAAGATAACAGCTCTTACGGATCTTCTGTTAGCCGCAGCAGCAGTGAAGAAAATCACCAACCTCGTCCAAAATTAAACAAGGCTCCTCACACTCCATTTCTTCCTTACTTTATTGCCAACAGAGGAAATAGTATTCAATCCGCCCAGCAAGTCAATGGAATTTCTTTGGCTCGTAAATTAGCCAACGAAATTGCCGAGGAATTGCGCAATCCTAGCTCTATGGTTAAAAAGGGAACTTTATCCAAATTCTCTATGTTGACCAGAGTCATGAGAACTATGGACGCCAAACAAATCGAAGAAGTCAACCGTCAACTTTACACCAACGAAGATAAGGCCTCCAGTCGCAGTCAAGAAGATGCTCAGAAATCCCAAGCTTGGTTAGTATCAAAATTAATATATTAAGGTTTATCCGTCTTTGTTTGTAAAACTCTTTTCAGAAGTAAAGGCAGAGCTCACCAGTGGTCTTCGAATTTTTTCAATGCTACTCCTCATGCTCCATCATCCATGCTGCAATTAAATTTAAATAAATCGGTGATCTTTGATCTATCAGTAAAGGGCTTTTTAAAATCACATTATCAAAGTCTCGGGGAAGTTGTTTTTTTGATTTAAAGGAATGAGGCTGTTGCACACTTTTTCTTTAAGCGATTTAATAGTCGATTCTGGTGTAAAAATCTCCAAAAATAACGATGTCAGCACTAAAAACTTCCGAAAGCCACTCCTTAACTCAATAAACCCTTTTATTTGAGCGAGCGTAATGGTGGCTGAGGGTAGTAACACTGGGAGATTCCCATCTGACAATGCTGTAACTCCATCAAGAAGTGACCAATAAGAGACGACTTTCATTCGACACCGATATCACTAGGTGTTGCGGTACCATTCATCGGATGTGGATCATCACTCTGATGACTAATTACTCTGTGAATCATCCTTCTCAGCATAGAAAGAGTGACGAAATTAAGATAGGAATCTCCCATTGCTACTGCCCTCAGTCACCATTACGTCCTCACAGATAAAAGCGTTTGTTGAGTTTAAGAGTAGATTTCGGAAGTTTTTAGTGCTGCCATTGTTATCTGTCGAGGTTTTTACACCAGAATCGACTGTTAAATTGCTTACAGCAAAAGAGTGCAACAGCCCCATTATGTAAATTTTGCCAACAAATATCAGTGAGCTCTGCCTTCACTTGCATGTTCATTGATTTTAACGGGATTTTAGATTATTTTGAAGGGAGATAAACGGAAATCCTACCTGCTATTTGCATGAGAATTATTAGTTTGACGGGAAGTGAAATCTTAACTGGCACGCACCCTTGACATGAAATTGATCTTCTTGAACGATTACGTCAAACATTTTTTCTGTTCATTGTTGTAAACAGGAAAGCCTTCCGCGATGCTTTGGCTGAGGCTGGAACTGGACCTGCTCTCCTCCAAATTATCAACGCCATTGAACGCAAAGAAATCTCCGAAGGGGAGGCTGCACGTATCATCAGCCGCTTACCTGTCGTCGCCCGCGAACCAACCGCCGAATATATGAACGCTTTCTTTGTAAGTAATTTTCATGAAATTCAGTTAAGGTTATGCACGCTTAAGTATAAGAAAATTAATAATAATCTCCAAACTACTAAATTTTGAATCACAGAATGATGAACTTTTCCCCCGGGACCAGAGTTAGGAAACATCGTAAATCTTCAGCGATAGCTTTGATACTTTATGTCTTCTACACCGTTAGTGGTTTTAACCCTTAAGTCAACGGTCCACTAAGTATGTTTCAGACGTCATTTGAACTTGACAGTAGAAACAAGTATTTATGATGATGCCATTAATATTGGAAATTTTTAATTTGAGATGGTTTTGGGTACATTTTTGCCTCGTAATGTAAATGAGTACTTTAGGAAGCAGCGATGCAAATTATCCTCTTTGATTTTCCATCATTAATGGAAATATTCAGCAATAAAGTAAAGCAGTAAGCTGGGGAAGCATAACCATTAACCAGTATTCTTAAATACTGATATTTTACAGAAAACTTTCTTCCTAACGAAAACTAATTTAAAATGGATTGAAATGATTAAAATAGTATTTTTGAGCTCTTCTCAGTCAGAGCTTTTTCACAAACTCTACGCTTTCCATAGTATAAAATCAATGAGAAAATCCTCTCCGAATTGTTCTAGGGTTCAAAAAGCAGGAGCCTTCCACCTTCTTTCCTTACTGAATATTTGTTTGTCTTATAAAAGACCACATTTTTTTAGAGTATTTTAAAGTAACATAGGAAACTTGGAAATAATTTTCAGAAACTTGCCACCTGTGAAGAAGTCACCAGACAAAACCAACTAAACGAGACTGCTCTCTTGTCCTTCACTGAATTATTGCGTAAAGTTGGAGTCAACCAAAAGAGCGCCCACAACTACTACCCTGTCCACTCATTTGGTCGTATTTTCCCTGAACACGCCAAATCCATTACCCACAAATACATCCCTTATTTGGAACAAAACCTCAAGAAAGCCGTCGCTAGCGGTGACAGTCGCAAGATCCAAGCTTACACCCGCGCTCTCGGAAACTTGGCCCATCCACAAATCCTCAGCGTTTTCGAACCCTTCTTGGAACAAAAAGTACCCATCTCCAACTACCAACGTACCGTCATGGTCCTCTCTCTTAACGAACTTGCTCGCGTTTACCCCAACCTTGCTCGCTCTGTTCTCTTCAAAATCTACCAAAACACCGAAGAAGCTCAAGAAGTCCGTGTTGCCGCCGTCTTCCTGATCATGGGAACCAATCCATCTTCTCAAACTCTCCAACGTATGGCTCAATTTACCAACGATGATCAAGATATGCAAGTCAACTCTGCTGTCAAATCTGCCATCCAAAACGCCGCTCAACTCAGATCTGAATCTCGTGAAGAGCTGTAAGTAATTTCTTTGAAAATCTCCATTCGTGAGTTAACAAATAGCTGTAACTTTAAAGGGGCAATGCCACATTTAAGTCCTATCCCAAAAAGAGAGGAAGTTCGGACAGGTTCTTTTCCTCTTATTTTTTAACCCTAAATCAACAATTGTTGTTGGAAAGTTGGGGTAGAATGAAAATATAACTGCTTTAGATTATTATTTAGATACAGAATTTTAAAACAGCTATCCCATGTAAGAAAATTTTGCTTGAATCTATTATGTATCATGTATGATATAGGTCCCTTCTGAAATTAAATATAAAACATGGTCCTCACTCTCCAGTGGTTTTAAGCAGTTGTTGTAAAGTGGATTATTTTAGACTAGCTGACAAATATCTAGACTTTCATACATTTCTCTTTTTGCTTAAAAACTTTTTTTTTTTTTTTTTTGCAGAGCTCAAGCTGCCAAATCTGCCGTTGACATGCTCAACCCCAAAATTTACGGTCTCCAATACTCAAAGAAATGGCTTCGTGACTACATTGTCAAGGAAGAAAATCTTGCTTACAGAGTCTCAGTAGGTTCTATTCAAAGCGACGATTCTTTGGTTCCCAACACCGTTTACGCCAGCCTTCACCGTTATCTCGGTGGTTTCAGCGACCGTGTAGCCAGCGTAAGTTTCCAATTCTACTTTCCATAAAATCAGGATTTATCAGTGGAATATAAAATTACCTCGAAACTGAAGAATCTTTGATCCTATCGTAAAAAACAATTAATTATTGTTGAAGACTCAAAAAACTTGAGCATCTAAAAGACGATTCAACAAATTTTAAAGGTTTATGCGTCAAAATTCGGTCGACTACTGAATGCTTTCTTCCACTTATGTCCTCCAGGGTAATCACATTGTTTGAGAGCCTTTAAAACTAGCTTTCTAATCATATTTTTATAAAATATGCATTACTATCGTTCAGCTTTATCAATCTTTCAGACTATATTGCAAAGTTTTGAAAATTTTCAGTTAGGGGGCAAACGTCTCCCTCGGGGTGCCTCCTAGAAATTTCGGATTCGCCAGGAAATAGTTCCCATTAAGTTAGAAACCTCTTTCGAGTTTGGTTTCTTTTCCATTCATTCGTTCAAAAGTTAAGATGGGGGTGGGGGACTCTTTTGAAACACCTAGTATTTTTCTAAGCTTTCAATGTCTAAAATTAGTGAAAAACGTCAGATACAGAAGCTATAATATGCACTATGCAGATATTATTTGAATTTTTTCATGATATTGTTCATGTTTACTTTTCTCACGTAAAATTGTTAGTAGATAGATGCAGGGTTTTATAGTTGGTAACTACCATGGACTATCTCTATTTTATTTTCTTAAATATTAAAGAAAAACGACGTTAATTTAATTTAAAAAGAATTTACCGTTAGTTTAGCATCTCTGTGCCAAGAAATTGAGGCACTTTCATTATTTAAAAAAGTAAGAAAAATGAAATTCTAACTACTGAATGTCTTTCAACCATGACACACCATAATTCTTGATAAACAGCCTGTCAGACAATTTTGTACCATAGTAAAAGCATGATCATGAAATGTGCAATAGTAATTAAAATAATTCTACATAATCGATTTCAGTTCACCGCTATGGCATCTAGCGCAAGCGACTTGGCCGACAAAATTCAAGAACAATTCACCAACGAAGAAGAAGAAAATGAGCAACAATCCGAGAAAAACTCGAAATTCTCTGCTGAAGACATTTTAAGAAACCTTAACATGAAAACTGACAAACCCCAGGAAGTCGAGGCTAGTTTGCTCTACTCCGCTTTTGGAGCCAAACGTTGGGCTTTCTTTAATGAAGAGATGATCGAACAGATCCCAAGAGGTTTGTTTTATTGATTTGTTTAGTTCATTAATTGCAACCTCATACTTTTGGAATTTGAAGTGAATGGTTACTGTAAAACATTTTTTAATTAAAACGTATTGCTTACTTGGTGCATTTTTTATAATGTGCAGCATACCCTTCGTAATATTGCGAATCGAAGATCATTCAAAATGCCAACCATGTGGCAATCCGAAAAAGTATCTTACGCAATACACTATTTTGGAGGTAAGGCAAATCTCCCGAGTCACTGTAGACCACAGCGAGAGAAGAGACACTCAAGTTTTCCAAAACAGGAAGATTTACATTTGGATAAATTGGATTTGGATATTTTGGTTTCACGTAACGTAACATCATAGACGAAGATATGTCTCAAGAAGACATATCTTCGTCCATGGTAACATCTCTAAAAAAGATTTCATCGTTTTTCAAGAAATCGGAAGATCCTTGGAATTTTACTTTTGTTGATCTGTGTAGCATTGTGATGAAAAAAACCTAGGCGCAGAATTTTGATGTGAAGCACCCTTCTTTTAGAATTAAGGTATTGTGATATTTTTTGTCAACAGTACGTCTGTTGCAGACTTTTGCTGTATCGTTTTGGAACTTCCATTCCTGTGTAGAATCGCGTGGAAATGACATTAAAAGCAACGAAAAGTTTCCAAATCCACTCACAAATTCAATAAACGGGTCTAACGAAATTCAAAGACAGCGGTCGTACGATCGGGTCACAATGGCGGAGTCCCATCAAATAGAATTTTCATATGCCGAGAAAAGGGATTTATTTTGGAGAAATCTGAAATTAGATGGGACTCCACCATTCTGGCCCGCTCATTTGACTGCCATCTTTAAATTATTTTAAACAGCTTAAAATGCATATGCTAGAGAATTTTGAGAATTTTTGATGCTTTCAATGCAATTTTAATGCGATTTTACGCAGGAACTGACCCTCCATAACACTAGCAAAAGTTTTGAAACAGGCCCATTCAAACGTTCCACAAAAATTGTAAAAACTTCATTTGGTGGACTAGAGAGAAAGGCGTTGAATTCTATAAATCAGTGACTGTGAATTTGTGAAAATTACATGGGAGACTTGGACATGTAGCTTATTTCATAGCTCCTTACTTCATCCTAATTTCAGATTTGAAAAACGCTTTGGCTAAGGCTGAAAATGGATACACTTTCAACTGCACTAAATTCTACAACGATTTCACCCTCAGCATTGGTTTCCCAACTGCCACTGGTCTCCCATTCTCTTTCACCATGAAGTTGCCTACCCTTTTGTCAGCCGGTGGAGAAATTCAAGCTAAAGTCCATGGCAAGAATTCGAACAATGACAAATTCCGTATCCCAGAATCAGTCAACATGACCGCCGATGTCCAGTTTGTGTAAGTTTTTGAGCATCAATGCCAGTCTGAAACATTATAATACCTACGCACCATAAGTAAAAATAATTAAAGTCAAATGATAAAGTGAGAGGCTTTTGCTCTTCTCTTCTTAATGAATGTACTAATTCTCTTTTACTCACACAAGCGACGAGAGCAGTCAATTCCTGACCTATGCAAAAATACTGATTGTGAGCATCAAATGCCTCTGATTGTTCTGCTGAACAAAATCATTGCCGCGAAGTAAAACTATTTATCTGCTGCCCTATCTTGTTTATTTATTGAGGGGAACTTACTTTTTTTTACTTCAATTTATATTATGATCACCAATTGTGACTGTTTCTATTTGCAGTTACTCTGCTCACTTCAAATCCCAACTTGGATTCGTGACCCCATTCAACCACGAACGCTACGTTGCTGGTTTTGCAAAGATGGTCTTCGTCAATATCCCTGTCAAGGTTGACGCCGAGGCTGACTTAAAGCACACCAAGAGCAAAATCGTCATCAAACCGTTGCACAAACAAGAAGAACAGCAACTCTTCCATTACGGAACCTACCCGTACACCGCCATTCAAAACCTCTTTGAATTCGTCCCACCCCAAGATAATCCAGGCCTAAGAATTATCCGCACCAAGGATCAAAATGAGGTACTCAACCTTTGCTGCATAGCATGGGATACTATAAAAATATGGGACGGTATAAATGAGGAGAAAATAAATACATGTAGCACTTTGTCCAGGATAAAAGTTCCGTGACTTTGCTTTTTTTTTTACTAGGTAGCTTAAGTTGGATGTATACGAATCCCAAGCTTAGGTTCACATTTCACAGGTCTTTGTCTTTCATTTGAAACAACGGTTTTAATAACTTTCAAAATTAGACTTTAATTTGGTCTATCACGGTTTCTTCACGGTTTCCATAGGCTAGGTTATCTTCGTAGGTACATATTTCTCCCGCTTTCAACATGAACTGAAAGGGAGAAATTTGCAGCTTTCATTTTGAATATTAGAAATGCTCTTGTCTGACTGTTTTTGGAGCAGGTCACATGATATGCTTCTGAAGCAATTGCCTAGTCCCGATTCAAATTCTTTTGACACTTTTTTCATTGCTGTTTCTTGAAAGTGCCATATTTTAAGCCTTCGTAAACTGTTACAATTCACACTCTTTGTTGATTGCCTTATAGGTGGAGAGGATTGTGGGAAATGAACGCACCGGATTTGCTTTCCGCGCTCAATACAAGGGTGACCAACAGAAATTTGACTTCGCTTCCCTTTACAACTTCGCCAAGCGCAACGATTTCATCTCTGCCTTTCTGTACCCATGGGCCCAACAAGAAATTCAATACAACAAATTCAACCTGTATTTTGACCCAGCAAGATCGTCTGCTGACCTCGCAAAATTCACATTCAACTATGGTAATTCAGTACTTCCAATTTTATTCCCTGACGTCTTGCGATAAAAATAACACGTGATATCTCGTGTGCCCGGTACCGAGTGACATTAAATTAGTGAGAGGTGTCTAATTAATAATCAACTACTTTGATTTAATTCATTTTAATTTTGATTAATCAAAATTACTGGCATGTTTAATTTTATTCAGACTGGGTTTTCTCTGACTCAGGCTAAATAGCAGAGTTTATTAATTTGCTAAATTTCTAAGGGGTCATTTTGACTGGATGCTAAACTTAAGGGCATAAAATTTTGTCTCGTGGGTTGAACGGAATGAACAAAATCCTAATTTTATTTCCATCGCGCCTCGTAAAGATACTTTTATTTCTTCATTCTCACCAAAATACCAAGCAATTGGAGAAACTACTGGGCGCTGGTGCTAAAACTTTTTCGTTTCCTCGTTTCAGGGAGAAAATACTTCAACAAGGAACAATCTGAACACCAAGATAAGAATGGAAACGAAGCTATTCCTTCCGATAGTAAGCCTGATAGCGAACAAAGAATGAATGAGTTCATGAACAGAGCTCAAAATGGAGTTAACAGTACGTATAACATTAATATGGTCAAATGATTTTTTTCTCAACCCAAAATACATCAGTACAGAATGGACTGTGGGAAGTCAAGCTCTAAACACAAATTTCCGTAATTTTTATATTTTATATCAGCTAAACTGATGACAATCCCACTTTTTACAATAATGAACATCTTATCTGAATAACAGCTTACTGTGGAGACGGAACTTCTTTTGGGATTTTAATAGGATGGTGGAGGCACACATCTGTACGATTGGGAGCTACTATCTTTCCAACAGAGTTATAAAGGATGTATCTACTCCGTTTGAAAATTGTTTTATGTTAAATCACAAATTTCAGACTGATGTCGGGGCGCCGGTTTCTTTTTAATGAGTCTGTTGCACACTTCGGCTAGAGCGTTTTAAAGTATCAATTCATGTGTAAAAAGCCGTAAAAATGACAATGGCAGCAACAGAAAACATCAAAATTCATTAATAAACTCACAAATTGCGAAAAACACTAGACACTATTCATCACTGTATCTTTCTACCACGTGCACGATATTTTGCGGGGTTAGCGCGGCGCGGCGCGGTTCGTTCGAACTCTTGTGTGTAATTGTTTCATTTTGATAATTTTTCCACCCAAATATCGGTATCCGTACCTTTCACAACCTCTGGTGAGGAATTGAGGATGTGAAGACGTAAGAATTCGAAAAGATGCCGTCAGTGTTTACTGTTTACTTGTTTATAAAGTCAGCTGTGATAACAGTCGGTCATGATTATTTGAATGTGCAGCGCTAACCTCGTAAAATATCGTGCACGTGGTAGAAAGATACAGGGGTGAATAGAGTATTGTGTTTTTTGCAATTTGTGAGTTTATGAATGAATTTCGGTGTTTCCTGACGCAGTCCCTGTCATTTTCACGCCTTTTTACATATGAATTGATATTTTCAAAAATTCAAACGCTCTAGCCGAACTGTTCAACAGACCCATGGATGATTTTTAAGGTCAAGTCATGGACACTCTCAGATGTATGAGCGTTCTTTACTTCATTAGTGGTTCTTGAAGAATCTATGGTCGCTTTTCTCTATTCTTCAGCCAATGCAGAAGTTTCGATTTTTCAGAGATTTATTGGAGGCCCTGAAGAACCAATTTTTTTTTTCGGCTCTCACGGAGGATTTGTACCAATAAATTGTGCGTTGAGATCAATGAGCCATATTTATGAAATGTATGAAACTGAAATTGAAGAAAAATTATTTAAAATGGTTCAAGAGCAGATTACGATGAATACCTGTACTTTTGCAATATAGTTTTTCAGCTTCGAATCATTGAATTATTTTTAGGTGCCAATGTTGATTGTGTTGATGTATCTGCCCAATTCTATTGGAAAGAGAGAGCTCAATACTCTGCGACCGCTGCATACGCCCGCAGTCCAGTCTCCGAAAAATCTCGAGTACTTGTCTACACTGGCGCCTACACTAGCATCAACAACAAGAAATTCAAGGTATGATGATGAAACATTTCTTTTCTTTTCTTTCTAAACTCTGGCGATAAAACTCTCTTATTAATGGTCCGAGGTGAGAAAAGAGATGATTCCGATTTAGCAGAGTGGAATTTTCATATGATTCGAACTATGATGGCGATCGATGAAACTTAGTTTTCAATGATTTTTCTTATCAGTTTTATAACATTGTCAGAGAGAATCTTTTAACTGAATATAATCTATGAGTGCATTTTTACGTCATATTTTATTGGTTAACCATTGTTTGTCCAAGATTGTTGTGAATATAGTACTTGTTCAAATAATTTCAGAGATTAGTGGTTAACAATTGAATATTAGAATCTAAACTTATAATTTTTATTTTTTTTCGTAGCTCGCCATTGATGCCGCAGCAGTCATGCCCAATGTTCCTCTCGTGAACGCTGCCGAGGCTTTCAAAGCTGACCCAACCTCTCATTTTTACGCAAACATCCAATCTGGAGAAAATTTCGAAGGTGCCGCTAAAATTGACCTCAAGGTACGTATTTATCATTATAATTAGGATTGGTTCCGCAAAACAACATCACGGTATTTTTTCATATGAATGGAGTACATTTCAACGTTTGTTCCCAGATATACAAAGCCATCCCTTGCTAGGATGCTGAAACAAAATTATGATTTTGAGTAAATTGGACCTATATTAGCAGACTGCAGAATAATGCCTACAAGGGTTCTACAAGCCGTTTCCTGAAAAATATACATTTTGTTTTTAATACTTAAATGTTTATCGTACACCTTCAGAGACACGCGTTTGATTTTATCGTTCAATATCGAATCAATTCACGCAATACAATATCTTTTTAATGCATTTTGGGATTGAGTGTGTCTAGTTTTGAATACTTGGAAGCTCAACGTAGGATTTTGCAAAATTCTCAAGATTAAAAGCTCAATACTTTAGTCAGCAACCATGTATCATACTAAAAAAAACGAAACAAAAAAACAAAACAAAACGAAAACATGTGTTACAGAATTTTACCTAGCTCTGGGGACGCAAACCTGTACGCTCATCAGGAAACTGTATGCAATACAGGTAGTTTCCTGAACTCTCGAGACAGATTTAAATTTTCAGTAATAGTGGATACAATTAAGTTGAGGAATACCGTAAATATTGATTGACAAAAAGCTGTTGCAAAATCGGGCGTATGAAAAAATCGTTGTTAAATTGAGGGTGACGCTTTTATAAACTTCGTTAAAATAATCAATCGCATTATCGATTACTCACTCAGCAATTCCCTGCCGATTTTCTCAACGTTAATTTTTTTCTATCTTCATTTATTTTATTTTTTAGGCTACCCTTAAACAAAGCCCTGAACGTCGCGAGTACTTGCGTCAAAGCCCTATGTACAAACAATGTATGCAACAAATGGAACGTGGACAACTCTTCTCAGTCGCTTGCCGCAACTCAACTGCCACCGTTAATGGTCTCAACGAAGCCGCCATCTCAATCAACTTTGACAATGTAAGTGCTTTGCTCCTCACCAGGTGTTGACTCGCTACCAATCAATAATCAAAGTTTGTAAAAATCAATGTTTGTGTTAGGCTCTCTCATTTGAACGTACATTAAAATGTATCGATTATTCGGGTGTTCAATTCAACCCCCTTCCAAATGTACATTTTTTTCATGTTCTCTTTTGGTTTTTTTGGTTGAGTTATTGGTGCACCAAAATTCACGAGTCACCCTGGTTTCTTTTTATCAAACCAAACCTCAAATTTAGAATTTATAAAATTAGGGTGCATCAGAACATATAAAATTTAGAGCTTAAATGTACTCTTGAAAAAATGAGTCTCGGCTTTTTTTTCTCGTTATTTTAGTTAGCTGATTCACTTTTTGAACGGTTTACTTCCGTCGAGACCAGCTATATTGAGTGATATCCATAACATGTTAAGCTGATGATAAGTAAATGAATGGTCATTACAGTGATAAATAACGAAGCATGAAAAAGTTAGTTAGCAAATCAAATTCGTGTTGGGATGCTAAAAATGAAGTTTCCCAAATGGTCTCTTTGTTTGGAGTGAGCTCTCCATTACTTCAATATAGAAAGAGGCTCGTCAAACCAACAAGAAAGCTCACAATATACTGAGTCCCACATGCCAGGTTAGTTAGGCAAAGTTAATCTTTAAACTACCATGGAGTTTGAGTCATAAAGCATCAGATTACCAATCGACACCAATTGTCAATTTTTGAGTAAAAATAGCTGCGTGCACAATAGAGTAAAAAGATCAACTGAAAGCTTCATATCAGTGCAAACTTTTGATGAAGCAAGTCCTCTCAAGTTGAGGCTTTTATTTAGTACCCATAGGTAGGCAATTTGTATAATCTTTCTTATTTCATTTTAGTGTAGTGCTAACAACTATATCATTTTTTTAGGTTTCAGCTGCCCTCAAAAATGCCACTTACAAGGCCCTCGCTTTTGCCCGTGAATTCGGATATCAATACGAAAGCGAAAATATCGTCAACCCTCAAAATGCAGGAAACAACAAGATCGACGCACACTTGAAACTTTCTCCGTGTATGAGGAACCTCAACGTTTCCATCAACGCCCCCGCTATGGCTGCATCCTTCCAGAACGTGCCTGTCACTCCACAAGTTGCTCATGTCGTTATTCCACACCGTTCCTACTCCGCCTTTGACCGCCTTGCCCTCCAAACCTTCAGATCAAAATACCAAGGTGAGCAATTATTGAAGGGTCCTTCAGGCTGATTATTTTTAATCCTCTGTGACAACAATGGGTTTGGGATGAATGAAATGCTTTCGTCGAATTTGATTTTTAAACTTAAAAGGCAATTACTACCGGTAGAAAAGTATTTGACACAAGAAAGTAAAGCGTGAGCAATTACCACCCTCGGGATATATGCTCACAAAGAACTTGAACTATGTTTGTCGAAATCATGCTGATTTTCGTCTGGATCAGATAAAGGGTGTACCTTTAACAATATACGCTTTCGTAAAAGTCGATACATTTTAATCTAGTTTCCATCGACCGGAACGACAAAAATTTCCGGCTCCATCTCTGAGATATGTGAGAGAGAAAGGTGTCTGATGCACCTCTCTTCTTATATTCTGTCGCAGCCGAAGAAGAATGGCGCACTTATCATGACCGTAAACCCAAGACTCCGTAGTTAACAATTTTATCTAAGGCACTATTGTCTCTCACTAGTATTCAAATGGACCCATCGAAACTTAACAATTAGACTTTAAACTCAATTTATTTAAAATCACAAGGATGTTCCCTAACCCCCCCCCCCCACCCTCACAACCCTTTAAACTATTTCCAGCGCGTTATTATTTCATTAAATTATGTCCATAATTTTAATCGAACTTGCTGCATGCTATTCTAATTTAAGAGTTTTATCCGCTGCCCTAAAAAAAAAAAAAAAAAAAAAAAAAAAAAAAAAAAAAATCACCCGTTTCGTCTCTTACCTCGAAAAGAACTTGCGCTAATAGCCTCGCAGTCAAACTCTGATTGAAACTAAAATTTCATTTCTGCTCGCTTTTGAGACGGGTTTCAATTTTAAAAAAGTATTTAACAGCAAAGCATTAAATCAAAGAGTATAATGGTGGAACATTGACGATAAAGCCTACCAACAAAATTCATCGGACTAAATTCGCATGATTCCTCATTTCTACATCGATTGTGACCATTTTTTGTTGAAAATTCCTCCAGCATTTTGACTGAAAGACAATTTCAACACTGTCACCAAACTTTGCTTTCAGTCATGGATTTATGTTGTGGTGATCAAATGATTGGTAACAGCAACTTTTAAAAATAATTGATATGACACCTTCAATTGGAAATGTTGATTCACTTTTTTATTTTCCTATACTTCTGCAGCTACCTGTGTTGCCGACAAGGAATCCGCCACTACATTCAACAACAAAACTTACCCTCTTCACCTTCAAAACAATTGGTACGTCCTCATGACCTACGCCAATAGCAACAAGTTTCAAGGATCCCAAAAAAACATCCAGAGTATCAGGGATTTAAACGAAAAGAAAATGTCGGTATCCGTCCTCGCCAGACAAAACAGCAATAACCAAAAGGTAAAGGAAAAACACTTTCTATTTAGGGTGAAAAAGTGTTCAAACAACATGTCATTTCGGTAATTTTATCTTTGGGCTGCTAAACCCTGGATGCTTTTGGGCTATTAGAATGATTTAAAAACATTGAAAATAGTCGACGATGTTCTATTAGTCAGGCAAAGCTGATTCATCACGCGTGCAAATCTCTTTAAACTCTCAACATCTTTGGGGTTATATTCTGCCTCCCACTTATAGAGGACATCAGAAAATATGTATCTCTCTATGATTGCGAATTTTTTCTGACGTACAAGAGATGATGTTACATAATTAATGCGTAGGAGGTGTACATTTCAAATATAGTTTCTTCTTGAGTTTAGATACTATCCAGAGTTTTCTATTTTTCACCGCAACGTGCATTTTTTGAAACGGTCGCATTTTTTTGCATGGATTAAGACTAAAAATTACTTAATGCTAGTTGTCCAGATGATAAGCGATATGAACTAAGCATTTTACGTTTGCATCAAAGTAAAATATTTTGGATTACGGATTTACTCTCAGTGATTTTAAGAATCATAAGTTAGAGACGCAATTGAAGTTTACCAGTAGCCGGGATACAACTGATTACGAAGGAAGAATAAATAGCGATTTCGTCAAATAACGATTTGAACTGATCCTAGATTAATGCGTAAACAATCAATAAATTAATTCGATAAAAATTAACAAAAGCCATTAATAAAAATCAATAAAAAAAGTTTTTGAATAAGTTTCGTTTCATCAATGACTGTTTCACTGAAACACGACTTCAATTTTTTTCAGATAATAAACAAATTTAATTACAGGGTTATTTCTTTGTATACCAAATTGATTAATTTTTTTTTTCGTAATATTGCTTTGCAGGAATTGAAAGTTGTCTTGAACAACGGAGAGTTCGAAATCAATTTTGAACCAGCCTCCTCCTCCTCAGGATCTATCTCCGCTTCCTTCTCTGGAAGTAACCCTGCCGCCAAAGTTCAAGTGAACAAGGAATCCCAACGCATTAACGATAAGAAAATGACTGACGTCTATGACAAGAACGGAAACATCGTAGCTCAATTCTATGCTCTTCCCGAAGGAAGCATCCGCATGTTCGCCCCACAATCTGGAATTCAAATTCTCTATGATGGAGCCCGCATTAAGTTGAAGGTACCTGGTTCTTTTAATCGTGAGATGAATTTTTCTTAAAAAAGCAGCGAGACTTTTGTAGATTTTAATGTGTGAAAGAAAATTTGCAACGGAAGCCTTTTCTGTAAAAAAGGCAGACATTCCATTTATTTTACGCGGAAGATCCACCGCCACCCTTTACACGAAGATAACCTCTATTTTACTCAGATTATAAACAGAAGTGAAGAATTCCAAAATACTACCTTTTGAAAAAACATGAATTGTAGCTAATTCAAATAATTTTCTCAAAATTGCCCTCAATCAAGGCGATTTGATTTAGTTACATTATTGACCGAGAATATCCTCGTCCATCAGATTAAATATTAGGAAAGTAATTTCTGGGAATAGTTTTTTCGCTCATCCGTCATCGAGGTATTGTATGGATTTCTCATAACATTAATCAAGTTAGTTACTTACCACCTGCTGACCGGAATCTATTTCGAAAAGCTCTGGTCAGTTAGAGTGTTTTTAGAACGTTTATTTTGGACCAACCTTGTTAAAAAGGTCATTTTTTGTGCCCTATTCAAATTTAGTCAAACCCCAATTTATATCCAGCAAATGTCGTTCAACGCACTTAATATCTGATTTTTGATCGTTTGCAGGCTGCCAGTCAATACAGAGGTGCCGTTCGCGGATTGTGTGGAACTTACTCCAACCAATACGCCGATGACTTCACCGCTCCCAAAAACTGCGTCTTGAGAAAGCCAGAAGACTTCACCGCTGTCTACGCTGTCATTGACTCCTCATCCAGCTCCCAATTGAAATCTCAAAGAGAACGCGCCGAACAAGGTTCCTGCGCCAGAAAGGCCTACCAATCCGGAAACTACGTCAGCCGCAAGGAAGCCGGACACAAGTTCCACAAATCCAGTAACGAAGACAAATACTACGAATCCGCCTACAAGAACTCCAAATACTACGACCCATCCAGATACAACAACAAGTACAGTCAGAAATCTTACTACGCTAAGAACGAAGACTCCAGCTACTCTAGCAGCAGCTCCTCATCCAGCGACTCAAGCAGCTCTAGCTCCAGCTCCAGCTCCAGCTCCAGCTCCAGCTCCGACTCCAGCTCCAGCTCCTCCTCATCCAGTGACTCAAGCAGCTCTTCTTCAAGCTCCTCATCTTCCGACTCCTCAAGCTCTTCCAGCTCCAGCCCAAGCAGTAGCTCTAGCTCCAGCTCTAGCCCAAGCAGCTCAAGCAGCTCCAGCTCTAGCAGCTCAAGCAGCTCCAGTAGCCCAAGCAGCAGCAGTCAAGATCGCAGTTACGAAAAGAGGAACCAAAACGGTCCATCGATCCACAAATTACACCGTTCCATGAACGAAGGAGACAAGATTTGCTTCACCATCAACGCCATCCCCACTTGCAGACGTCCAGCCAAATCTATGGGTGGAGCCACAAAAGAGGTGAGATAATCTATTAATAATTATGATGCGTAACTGGTATTCGACTTCACTGCGGATCGCTGAACCATATCCCGGTCGATCTATCTAAATTGTTAGCTAGTTGAACAAGCCATCCGGTTCACTGATTCAAACTGACCGTCCGTCATTAAAACTTCCTCTTCACTGCAAGATTGATTCAAAACGACAAGTTTAAAATTTATGCCACAGACTTATGGTGTGCAGGATGATTAATTAGAATTTCCGACGTTATTTTCTCTGCGAGATGCAGCGTAAATTCAATATGAACTAGGAAAGAAAACGAACACTAGTTTTAAGATTTTTTTTTTTTTTTTTTTTTTGGCTTCTTCAATTCCAATCATGAATCCTGTAAAGTGATTTTTTGTGCTCGTATCTGAGCAAAATGCGCAATTTTTAAAAGAGGTTATGGCTACTGCGCAATTTTCCAATGATGCGTCTCGCCATTCCTCTAATCGCCAGCACTGATCGAACCTAGATCGTTTTCCAACATACTTAGGTATCGAAACTTTTCAAGCCCTCGGTATCCAGACGGATTTAGTAAGTTCTCATGGGCCACCCATAAATCCACTAATTAACGTTTTTGATGAGCTTCATATTACTCTTGATTTGAACTTTGGGTCAAATATATTTGACTTTCAACTGTTTCATCTATCACGCGTTTAATTAACTAGGCATTTGTCAAGCTTTCGAGTGAATTAATTTCATCATTTATTGTTATTTTGATTTATTTCAGGTTGACGTTATTTGCATGGCAAGAAACAACTCCGAAGCTCAAGAATGGGAAAAACTCATTAGCAGAGGAAGCAACCCAAGCAAACTTGCTCAACGTAAAGCTAACAACAAAGTCAGAGTCAACATTCCTGAGTACTGTGTAGCTTAAAAGATGATAGCACCGTGTGTGTTTTAATTTATTTTCAGATTTTGTAATCACAGGAACGAGTCTCTTTGATTAAAAAATCTGAAAATAAATGAAGATGTGATCAGGTACATTTTAGGCTCGTTGTTTCATCAACTGTATTGTATACCTTTGTAGTTAATGTACAGTTACCCTTTTAGAATCCAGTAAAAATTGCAATCAATACATCTGATTTTAGTTTCTTCAATTGTCTGTAACTCTACAACCAAGAATACCTTCATACGAAGAGAGAGGAGATACAGGGGGAGAAAACACAACATTCCCGAAAAACTATTTGACATGTACTACTCAAAATTATGGAAGAATACTTTAGACTCAATTCCCTTTTCTTGGTGAAAAGAGACTATAAAAACTTTTTTCAAAGTTGATTAGGTAGGTACTCTCACCGCGCACCTCCACTG
This sequence comes from Trialeurodes vaporariorum, assembly GCA_011764245.1. Lineage (NCBI taxonomy): Eukaryota > Metazoa > Arthropoda > Insecta > Hemiptera > Aleyrodidae > Trialeurodes > Trialeurodes vaporariorum. Next base: position 67,437,504 of record VMOF01000111.1, read on the forward strand.
AAAAATATCTGCACGCTGCACTAAGCAACGAGCTGCACAATTATCCAGAGTGGCTTGGCAGGCTAATGAATAATTATAAGTAACCATTATCCAAATAGGTTCAAATAAACTTGAGTACTCATGGAAATTGGACCGGTGTTATCAATTTCACTCATTAATTTGAAAGGTGGACCCAAAGGTGACTCAACAGTCTGCCCATAAAGTCAAATGAGATACAGAGAAAACAACACTATTTTTCTTTCTCAGATCAATAAAATTGTTCAATTAATTTGCGAAGCATATTATACCTACGAGAGTCATCCAAAAAGTAAGTTTTGCCATCTCATAACTCCAAAAGTAGGAGCGACAGAAAAAATCCCTAGCCACAATTTTGTTTGTTATATCCTCAGCTTGTCAAAAATCTCAACAATTTTCAAATCGGTTCTCTGAGTCACGAGAAAAGCAACAACTTTTAGTTAGGGCACCTCTCGCCGCCGCGTGCCCATCGTGTCGATCGAGCACTCAGCGTTCCACCGATTATCGTTCAAATAGAAATAGCCTCATGTTTTGTTCTCTCTCTCTCTCTCTCTCTCTCTCTCTCTCTCTCTCTCTCTCTCTCTCTCTCTCTCTCTCTCTCTCCTGCCCTCTCTTTCTACACCAAAATTTTAATTTCAAAAAGCCTTATAACCTCACTTTTCAACGTAGTCACCATTTTTATCCAAACCATTTTGGTTCCGCGCTACTAATTTCTTGATGCCATTTTGGTAAAACTGTTCGCCTTGAGCTTTGAACCACTCATCCACGGCATTTTTGACCTGATCAATGTAGGAAAAATGTTGTCCTGCAAGACCTTCCTTTAGTAGTGACAGGTGGAAATCACTGGGGGCCAAATCTGGAGAGTAGGGGGATGGGCAAAAATTTCCCAAGTGAATGACGCCAGTAAAGCTTCGGTTTGTTTCGCTGTATGAGGCCTAGCGTTGTGCAGAAGCTAAGGTCCACGGGTTAATAATCCGGAGCGTTTCCGTTTTATTGCTGATCTTAACTGATTAAGCACATGGCAGTATCTATCCGCATTAACTGCACTGGAAAAAAGTGGTAAATTTAACTCTTTTATAGTTACAAGTATGGACACTACTTAAAAACTGTTGGTTTGACTGTTTAAATTAGTTAAATTAACACGGTACGGGCTTTATTCAACTAATTTAAACAGTCAAACCAACAGCTTTTAAGTGATGTCCATACTTTTAACTATAAAAGAGTTAATTTTTTTTTCAGTATGTCTATCCCTTCTCTAAGTAATCAACCAATAACACACCTTGCTAGTTGCAGTGGCCAGTAGTGTGCGCCAGTGAGCGGAGAGAGAGGAGAGGGTGGGCACACGGCGACAAGAGGTACCCTCACAAAAAGTAAATTTTCTCGGAATCCAGAGAACCAATCTTCAGAAACTCGAGCTTTTTGTAAAGCTGAGGAAATAACAAATAGAACCGTGGCTTTGGCTTTTTTATATCGCTCTTACTTTTCGAGTTATGATAGATGGCGAAACTTACTTTTTGGATGATCCTCGTAATTTAAACGAGCTGCTTCAAAACAATAACTTATTTTCTTTTGATTTTGAGCAATAAAATGAGGTTACGTTTCAAGTCCTCACTAGAATGGGTGTATTGCAACGTTTTGCTATAGCAGTGACATGGTACGCCTCGGAGTAAATAAGTTTAGTAACAGTAATACCTATCGACAAATGTCACATCTCACTCAAAAACTCAATATATGAGTTTGAACAAAATACCAAGATGGCTATGATATAGCAAGTCACATTAGGGGTATGTCATAAAAGTTGTAACTTTCCTCATACCGGGGAAGCCAATCCATCATCGAGGTTGGCAAATTAGCTACGCATAGTCGCATACCCATCCTTGTTGGTGCACCAGGCCTTATCAAAGATGCAGCAGTCTCCTCCATTAAAGACCGTTTGCTGGTAAATTTGGTTTTTTGTGTAGTCCTTAAAAAAGGTCTTGAAAGTTTGTTAGAGCGATTCAACCTGTTCTCGATTTCGCCGATTTAAATGTTCGTTTTCATGAGCCATTTCGGCTTTTTGAAGGCCTGTGCACTGATCATTTGTCTGTATTCGTTCGTTAAACGGATTGTTAAGACTTTCATGTCTATGATTGGCTATTGCATGGTTGAGCATTATTAGATTTACCCGTTGCTGTAATAATCATCATTCAATTTTCCGCGAGCGGAAGGCTATTCTTAAGTAGCTGTTGATTGACGGGCAGTTTCAACTATGGTAACCATAGCAACAGTCGTATGTCTTACAATCCTCGACCATCATGCAGTAGGTGTAGCTTGTCCCAGAAAAGATTGGATTTGACACTTTCAGTGTTTTCAAGAAAACATCAGCTTCTTACTGCTCCTAACCAATCAGCACGCCCTATCTGAGGATGGAAGCTGGTGTTTTCATCAAACCTACAGTTGTCAAATCTAATCATTCTTGGGACAGAGGACAGATAGTCCTAACCACCAGTTTAACGAGAAAGAAGAACTGTTTGGCTCCCTGCTGGAGCTGTAGAGAACTGCCTTTAAAGTTTTCCCCCCGTTTCAAACAACGTCGGAAGAGCGTCAGAGATATTTAGCAATCTTTCCGCCTTTTTGTCGCTTCTTTACGAATCAGACATTTGCTCACGCAGGTAGGCTTGCATGTTTTTTTTCCCCCATTTATGTTGACTTGTCGGCTAATGGCTATAGTCGTGATTTGTTATGGCATCGCTGATGTCCGATGCCCAGTTTTTCGGTACCAGTCGTACTTTATTATCCGGTGTCGTAAAAAGTGGGAAGAGCTAAGGTGGAGCCTATCGCGTCGTAATAATTCAGGCAACACTGTAAATTACGCTATTTACGCTTGGCAACACTGTTCCGGCACCACTGATGCCAAATGCAACACCGTGCTCGCGAGCTTGGTGTCGGATCTTGATGTTGATGGTGAATCCTAACCTCCAATCTATCCCCAGAACACCCAAAAGCTGCCCAAAAGAGTAAACACAGAGACAAATAGAGACCCAGCACAAAGCTTGCGACAGGTGTCCACTTTTCGGGGCTCAATTTTGGTCGGAACTCATCGAAACAACAGCCAACAGTCGCCTACTGTTGACTGATGAGCGTGTGTTTTGCATTCGAAAAGCAAAACCTGTTTCCGTTTCCGGGACGGCGCACTATGGGGAAATTTCGAATTTCGGCGGCCATAAATCAAATTTTTGAGCCTCTCAGATCAAAAAATTGACTTTTTCATTCGAAAGTATACTAATGGTAGGTAACAAATTCCCAATATAAACGAATTTGGACCATCCAGTTTTAAGTACTATCGCATTCACAACCAATGACAAATTATATTGGAAATTAGGTCGTTTTTTCATTGATCTTTAACAAGTCAGGGCGAGAAACTTTGAAAGTATTTTCTTATGACTCTAATAGTACGTTAAATTAGAACCTTTAAAGAAAAAAATAAGCATAATACACAGTTAATTCATCCATTTCTAACTGTACCATTGGCTGCTCAAAATTTGTCCTCTGAAACTATTATTTTTGAACAATTATGGACCGGCAAAAAAAAGTACCACGAGATACCACTTAGCCAAGCCCATTTCCATGAATTAGAACCTATATTACACCGGCTCACTAAATATTGTATCCGAACTCGTCCGAGTCTTTGAGTTATAAAAGGTTAAAGTCGAGGACTGCGCTCAATCTCAAAATGTAAAAAAGAGCCTCGATCTTAACATTGCGACTAATCTGGTAATAATTAAGCGAAACAGGAGAATTTTGAAATCCGTACCTTTCCAAACGATGATTTTATCAGCTATTTAAACGTTAAACCCAGCGATAGCTCTAAGAAATCGAAATATTAAAACAGTTTCGTAATTAGTTCATTATTTGAATGAGCTCGGCTTCCGGAGCATATGTATACTTGGCCTCCACCTTGGCTCAAATACTAGAATCAGTGTAAACAGTTATAGAAATGAATAACTGCGATTTTCATTGTTATTTCTCTTGATAAACTGGAAAATTAAGTGCATTTGGTTGAATCATTGTCCTTAGAAGAATGGAGGAGGTTTCTTGAAGTGAAAAACTCTTATTAAAGATGTTTGAACTTTTGGCGGCAACAATGTGTACGCGAGCGTGTTGCAGATTGATTCCACGTTATTTAGATGTACATTGAAATGGACATCTGGTCTAAAAGGGTTAAAACACGTGTACATTCATGTACACTGGTAAATCATTTTGTGCTTATTATCTCAAAATCCCAACTTCTCTCCTTTGATTCTCAATTCCCTTATTTTTAAAGGCACGACAAAATTCGTTTATTCGTCCATCAAAAATCACGATTACCCTATAATATTCTTTGATTTCAGGTTCTCATATTTTCTCTCCCTCACACCCACAAAATGTGCCTCTGCGAGAAATTCTGAACCAAAACTCAAGGACATTTATTAAGAACATCGTGCGATGATTTTCCAATCATATTCTCACACAATTTCCTCCCATATCGATGCGATGTTTAAGCACCGTAAAAAAAATAAAACGTTGCGGCTAGATCATAGGGATCCAATACATATATAAGTAAAAGAAAGATTCGAAGAAAACTGTCAAAATAGTTTAATTTTTCTCATGGATTAAAACCGAAAAAATCGTCAATAATAATATGTATGAAACATTTCAGGGGAGGGGGGAGTTTCAACCGTCTACAAAATGCAATTTTCTCCTTTTTTTTCATTTTATTATTTTTCTTTGTATTTTGGTTATATCGACTTGCGAAAAATATTTAAACGACTGAACTTCATTGTTAATGCTTTAACAAGTGCTTTATCATCGACTTAAAGTGCACAAACGTCCACTTTTTTCAGGCTCTTTCGCATTTGAATTCAAATAAAGAAGCAGGATTCTACGAAATACATAAAAAATACGTAAAAGTTGTTTCAGCAAAAGAGTCCATGACAATAATATGGATATGATTATGGTGGGGGAGGGGGGAAACTAAATGATGAGAAGTGCGTATAGTTAGTCCAAGAAGTGATGTAGAAAGTTTGGCCTGAAAAACTTGATTCGTTCAAAAGTTATTGATTTATGGCCGCCAAAATCCTATTTTTCCCCATAGTGCGGCGAACCAATCACAGCCTATTGATGAGCTCACCACTCAACAGTAGGCGACTGTTTATCGTTGCAGCCGGTGACCCCCGAACATAACTGTGACCGCTAAACTTGGTTCACTTTTCTAACATGGGGAGCATACGGTGTGCTGGGTCTCTATTTGTCTCTGAGTAAACACTACAATACTGCTTCCTTCGGACATCATGTGAACTTATCTCAACATCAAAACAAATCTTCAAAATTAATTTCATTGGCTGTAATAATAAGAGGCAGGGGCACCAAATGGTGCCGAAAATTTCGACACCAACATCTGAGATGCCATAACAAATTACGGCTATTGTCTCGAAGGAGGAAGTGTTGAAAGTTTACCACCAGTGGTCGTATTCTTGAACGTTGCGGCACGGAGAGTCGAACAGTTAGACTCTAGAGTTTATCTTCCACTTCCAATTATACTTAATTCAGGGCAGCCCTTTTGCGTATAATTAATGCTATTTTTCAATTCACCGATGATTTCATCGGATGAGAAAAAATTACACAGTTCAGTTCAGTGTATTACTGTAATGAACTAAAATACTCGCATCTGTAATCTTTTCTCAACCGGTGGAGTCGTCGATGACTTTAAAAAAACTTGCGGATATTTTAATTAATTAACGGGGTTTCCACAGACCAAGGAAATATTACAGATCGAAGTATTTTCGTTCATTACAGTCATACACTGAACTGAACTGTGTATAGTCTTTTCTCAACCGGTGGAATCATCGGTGAATAGAAAAATAGCATTAATTATTATACGCAAAACGGCAGCTCTATAAATATCATTAGCGATGCTTTTGAAAAGAGTAAACTATACTTTTGAGAGACTGCGCCCTCTCGGTAGTTCCAAGTCTCAAAGCCGAACAGATCTGCTCGTAAGCCAGTAGTGGCTAGTGAACCTCAGAATTGGTGAGGCAACAAAAACTACGACCTACAGGCACCGGGTGTGTGGGAATTGTGGGGGGGGGGGGGCTGACCTATCGGGAAATTTCCCGGTGGGCTGCTGTCCACTTTGGGTCAGCCAGCCGTGAATTGAATAAAAGGGCTGAACAAGAAATACAGAGAAAAATGGACGACGTCATGGAACAGACCAGCCTCATTAGATACCGAACCTTGTCTCAGAGATGAAGAAGGTGGAGAGGGATTGTACGTTAACGTAATTTCGACGCACAGCTCCAGGCAAGCATACAATTCAAATACTTTCACCGGAAGATCCCGCAATTCGATCGGGACATCGTGTCTTACTTTTATGGGTGCGCCTTCATTTAATAGGGTAGACTAAAACGGTACAGGCACGCACGAATAGTTAACTATTTACAGCTTACAACGAACGCTAATAATTATCTGATTCACTTATTCCACCCGAAACAAACTTCCTGGTCTTACTTTTATGGCGCGCCTTCATTTTTAAAGATATACTAAAACAGTACAGGTGCGTACAAATAGTTAACTACGTGATTCTATGTGATTTTATGATTCTATGTGATTTTAGGAATGGTTTACGTTTCCGTCCATTCCCTTTCCTGAAACATAGGTATGGCAGTGCCTCACTTGCCTCACCCAGCGAGCCGCCACCGTCGTAAGCCCATTTTGCTGGTTAAAATGACATTATAGATGCCTTGGAAGAGCGCCACGCAGTGACTTTTTGAGGACCCTCTTATCCTCTATCTCGTAGGGTTTTTGAACGGCTGGAAGGGGTTGGATTAAATTAAATTGACATTATGATCATACCCTTTGCAGCATACATTTTTGTAGAACAAGTAGATTGATCTATTAAAGCCTGTAAGAGATTTATTATCCCTCTTGAAGGGAAGGGGCAAAATGACGGAAATAAAATGATTCGATTGGAGATTTTTTTTTAGCTCCCCTCTCCAAACCCGCAATGACGACGCGACGCCCAGGCTCCTAAATATCTGTCGTCACGGAGTGGCCTCCTTAGTTTGAGGAGTAAAATAAAATATCGAAAAGATTCCGGCTTCTAAAGCCCCCAAAACTTGAAGATAAAAGTGAAATCAAGGAAGTCGATGCTATTTTGAGATGGTCAAATCAACAATTATTGTTGATGCTCAAACTTTCGAGAGGCCCCTAAAATCTGGAGTGGGGAGAGGTGTCATCGAGGCTCAAACTTCATCAAATCAAGGTAAAGCAAAGCCCGATTCAAGGTAACTCCATGTACTCATCGTTTGTTAACGAAGGAAAGATCCACATTCTTGATTCATAGGCAGGGGCGTGCTGGGGGGGGGGGGGCATGTGGGTACCCTTGCCCCGGGTGCACTCTCCGGGGGCGGCAAAATCAGGGTGAACAACCAAAAAAAAAAAGGTTATCAAATTTCAAAATGAATTACAAAGGGCGGCAATCAGTGTGTGACAAAGCAAAAAAAAAAAAAAATCATCAAAGGACATTACCCAAAATCGGCCTTTTTACCCCTAAGAGCGAAATGTGAAATAATTTCAGGGGTGATAGAGGATTAAATCAGCGTTCCGAATCTGGCCTATTTTTTGATTTTGGACGAAGGGAAAGGGGGGGAGGTGGGTCCAAAGTTAGACCCTTCAAATGCCCATAACTTTTGAACGAATAAAGATATGAGAATGTACTTTGCGCGAAAAGATAGATCTTTTAAAGACCTTTCGATTGATGTGCACGATATTTGCCTTATTTTAATTTTTAATCGATTTATCGAAGTTTTTCTGATTTTTTTGAAATCGGGTTTTCCGTTTTTTTAATCGCGGAAGTTTGGCAACGCACGAATCATCACAAATAATTTTCAGGATAAAAGTAGACGCAATTTGCTAAAAAATGGTTCAAACCGCATGTTGGGGAAATGCTTTGAAACGGAGTTATGAGGGTTCAAAGTTGGCGCTGTCACGAAAAAGGCCGCCCCGAGGGGCGTACTACAGGTAGTAGAAGTTGCATTATCTGTTCTTCCCGTTCAAATGACTTGAAATTTGGTATTCCCGAGTATTTTTTAACGCTGAATTCAAATTTTGCATCAGTTTTTCAAAATCAAAAAATCCAAGATGGCTGCCGACCATTTTTTTCGGAAATTTGGTCGGCAGCCATCTTGGATTTTTTGATTTTGAAAAACTGATGCAAAATTTGAATTCAGCGTTAAAAAATACTCGGGAATACCAAATTTCAAGTCATTTGGACGGGAAGAACAGATAATGCCAACTTCTACTACCTGTAGTACGCCCCTCGGGGCGGCCTTTTTCGTGACAGCGCCAACTTTGAACCCTCATAACTCCGCTTCAAAGCATTTCCCCAACATGCGGTTTGAACCATTTTTTAGCAAATTGCGTCTACTTTATCCTGAAAATTATTTGTGATGATTCGTGCGTTGCCAAACTTCCGCGATTAAAAAAACGGAAAACCCGATTTCAAAAAAATCAGAAAAACTTCGATAAATCGATTAAAAATTAAAATAAGGCAAATATCGTACACATCAATCGAAAGGTCTTTAAAAGATCTATCTTTTCGCGCAAAGTACATTCTCATATCTTTATTCGTTCAAAAGTTATGGGCATTTGAAGGGTCTAACTTTGGACCCCCCTCCCCCCCTTTCCCTTCGTCCAAAATCAAAAAATAGGCCAGATTCGGAACGCTGATTTAATCCTCTATCACCCCTGAAATTATTTCACATTTCGCTCTCAGGGGTAAAAAGGCCGATTTTGGGTAATGTCCTTTATAATTTTGTTCGCGGAGGGCGGCAAGATTGCATTCTTACCCCCCCCCCCCCCCTACCCCACCCACTCTAGAAACCACGGCACGCCCCCGTTCATAGGAATAAATTCTGAGGGTGTGATAGTCAGTGGCGTAAACCTTAGGGAGCATCGCCTTCTTGCCCCTCCAATATTTGTGATAGGAGGACAAAATCATTTGGCCCTCTTCCAGGGAACCGCTAATATAATTTTATATGGGGAAACAGACTTATGAGCAGATCGGTCATTTTGGTGGGCTTATAATCGCTGACAAGTCTCAGGGCTCTCAAAACTTCCCCTCTGCTCTTTCGGGGAACTGTCACTGTAAGTTTAAACAGGAAAACAGACTTTCGAGCAGATCTGTCATGTTGATGGGCTTTAACCGTTGACAAGGCGCAGGGCAGGGCAGGGCTCTCAAAACTTCCCCTCTGCTCTTTCGAGGCACCGCCACTGTAATTTTAAGCGGTAAAACAGACTTACGAGTAGACCTGTCATTTTGGTGAGCTAATCGCTGACAAGGCGCAGGGGCAGGGCTCTCAAAACGTCCCCGCTGCTCTTTCGGGGCACCGCCAATGTAATTTTAAACGGGAAAACAAACTTACGAGCTGACCTGTCATTTAGGTGGGCTTTTAATCGCTGAAAAGGCACAGGGCTCCCCCTATTACCCCCTCTTTCTCGGTGAAAAAATCTTCTAGACACTCTGCCGCTAGGGCCTAGGGGGCCTCAAATTCAATGTTGCAACGGGCCTCAAGAGATGTAAATCCGCCCCTGTAACAAACATACGAGCATTTTAATCCGAGGTTGACGCTGTGGTGTGGGATTAAGTCTTAAACTTTATCTCTTAGGCAAAAGGAAAAAAAATATTATGATGCGAAACGAAATGAGCGGCAAGAAACACCCAAATGATTAAACAATAACAACATTCACTGCTGCAGGCTGATTATGAACGGTCGTATCGTAAATGCTATCGAGTCGATGTTATCTTATGAGTGGTGCCATTCCGAAAGGTTTCATTTCGATAGAAACCCTCCCATCTCTACGGAAATTATCCGATGACTCCTGAGCTACCGGAGAATTTCCGTAGAGATGGGAGGGTTTCTATCGGAATGAAACCTTTCGGAATGGCACCACTCATAAGATAACATCGACTCGATAGCATTACGATACGATCGTTCATAATCATATAGCCTGCAGATCTCTTTATCTTTTAAACGCATGCCTGATTGCGTTTGTCCCCTTATTTTCCGTAGATTTTTATAGTTTAATCCTTTGAAATTCATCAGTAACGAACAAGTCTAAAGAAATCATCGACTCTAATAGGTACTTTGATCTTATACAAGCAGAGAGAAGTTTCGAACTTAATTTTACTATAGCAGCTTTGTGCGGAGTTAGCTCATTGTTATAATGTGAACCTTGGATTACAAAAAAATTCGCTCACAGTGCAATTTGTCGAGAGTCATACAAATTTGCTCTAAGCGAGATAAGGTTAGCTCACACGCGCTAGCTTGTTGACCTTAGTTATATGTTCATATTCAGGGTGTTACTCTATGCAGGCTAATTCAAAGGTAACGCCTTCCCCCCTTATTTTTTTTCTCTAATTGAGATAAAAGGATGCGGTTTGGAACATTCTTATTTATATATCGGAGGTGCTATCTACGGAGGCTATTTTCAATGATCCCCCACCCAGGGGTGATCAAACCGCATCTTTTTATCTCAATGGGGCTGTTGCACACTTTTGCTACAAGCGATTTAATAGACAATTATGGTGTAAAAACCTCGAAAAATAACGAAGATAGTACTAAAAACTTCCGAAATTCACTCCTAAACTCAACAAACGCTTCTATTTGCGCGAGCGTAATGGTGGCTGAGGGCAGTAATAATGGGAGATTCCTATCTTAATTTCGTCACTCTCTCTATGCTGACAAGGATGATTCACAGAGTAGTGAGTCATCAGAGTAATGATCCACATCCGATGACACCTAAACTCACCGGCAGCCGAATTGGTGGGTTGAAATCGGAATGAAAATGCAAAAAAGGCAACACTGAGGACCCTTTCGAGCCTCGAGTCGTCGCAGTGAAAGCCACTGCTGACGCGCTCTGAGTGAATAGCCGAAAGCCGGCTATTGTTTCGGAGGAGCCCCTGTGTCCGGCTATCTCGGACCCTTTTCCTTCATCCAAAATTTCTGACGATTTTTTTTCGTTGGACAAACGCGCCGTTTTTATGTAGAAATTCGGTTTCAGCGTGAAATTCTAATGGAAATCAACTGAAAGACCAAGTTGATGAGTTAATTTGAAGCTGTTTGATTTATCATTGTTTGGTTATAGGTGATGAATCAAACAGCTTCAAATTAAGCTAATCAGCTTAGTTTTTTAGTTCATTTCCATCGAAATTTCACGCTGAAATCGAATTTCTACATGAAAACGGCGCGTTTGTCCGACGAAAAAAAATCGTCAGAAATTTTGGGCGAAGGAAAAGGGTCCGAGGTGGTCAGACACGGCGCTTCTCCCAAACAATAGCCGACCCTCGGCTATTCACTCGACTCCAGAGTTCGACAATACGCATAAGGATCCTCAGTGTTGCCTTTTTTGCGTTTTAATTCCGATTTCAACCCCCCAATTCGGCTGCCGGTGAGTATAGTAACACTGGTGTCACATGAAAGCAGTCTCTTATTGGTCACTTCTTGACGGAGTTACAGTATTGTTAGATGGGAATCTCCCCTTATTACTGCCCTCAGCCACCATTGCGCTCGCGCAAATAAAAGCGTTTATTAAGATTAGGAGTGGATTTCGGAAGTTTTTGGTGGTGCCATCGTTATTTCTGGAGGTGTTTAAACGAGAATCGACTATGAAATCGCTTAAAGTAAAAGTGTGCAACAGCCTCATCAGAAAAAAGTTAAGGGGGGAGAGGTACTTTTGAATTACCCTGTAAGTATATCAAAATGGTATGTTGCACAATTTTGCTACAAAGATTACAAAGGGCCAATACTATGGTGGAAATTCACTTGACGATAACGTTGGGTGTATCAAAAAGTTACAAAAGTTACTCTTACTTTTCAGAATTTCCTTAATTCAAACCCTGGTAAAAATGACGACTATAACCGTTCCAAAAACGACTATAAACATAGTTGGCCAACTATGGATTATAGTTGGCCAACTATAGATTATAGTCGGCAACTATGTTTATAGTCGTTTTTGGAATAGTCGTATAGTCGTCATTTTTACCAGGGAATGTATCGAAAAAAAGTTCCGAGATTGCTGTCGTATAGCAAGTCACTATATAGGATAGTCTCACCCCTACCTATAGCTCGGCTGTTACTCGATGATTGCATGCGACACACTTTTCATAGAATAGAGAAACTCTGAGAAAGCTGTATTTAGATGGGACTCCCCCATTACGTGACTCGCCATACGACAGCCAGCTTGTACTTTTGATTTAATGAACTCATTGAGCTTGTGAGTCAATTTTTGGAACATTTTGATGCTCCCTTGATTTTCAAGTAATTTTTCAATGTTATTGACTCTCGTTTTTGCTGACGGAAAAATTTGCACCTCCACTGCGCTTTTTATTGCCAAAGATGGGAGTAATATATTGCTGGCTGTTCAAAATCAACATCCAATCAGAACTCGATTGAGGACTGATTGCATGTCGATTTTTAGCCTCTGGGGGAACAAAAATATGGAAAGATGGAACGGAAATGACATGTCCTGTAAGGATCTATTAAAACACGTTGGCTGTCAAAAAAACACCATGCATAATTTTGACACCATTATCTCAAGTTATAACTTTAATGTAAAGTTAGTGAAATGTTTTTTGGAAGTTAAATTGCAGCTGGGCAGGGACCAAATCATGTATGATCCCGGCTGTGGGCCAGTAGCGGCCCGTGAGATTTGGCAACCATGCATCTTTCCCGCTTAAACTTAGGTAAAAAATCGATTCAAGCGGAGGCTGGCAGCCTCCTCGAGTTTCGATTGTTTTCCATGTATTTAAATGGGATAAAAACACTGTTGCCAAATCGCACGAGCCGCCACTGCTGTGGGCGCAAGTTTACTTGCGTCCATCTAGCGTGCGGTTTCGGCCAATCAGAGAACTTACGTCACATGACCGTGCATAAGTTACTCTCGGGACCAAACATTATTTGGTCACAGAGTCCATTAATGAAATCAGCGTAGCAAAATACATTTCAGAGTTAGCACAAACGTAAGGTACATTTGGTCCCCAGTCAGTTGACCTACTGATTAACGTGAGGTTTCAGGCAACTGTCGATTGGTTTAAACTGTCAGAAAGGTGATGTCTCCAAAACCCCCCTTGTGACTACTATATCGAATCACCTTGGCGAATGGAGTGGATCACCCTCAAGGGTTTCCGTATCTTTTGCAACTGTGGCTCTTTCACTCATTGCAACTCATGACTCATCATTTGGGTAAATTGGTGATGTCTCCAAATCCCCACATCGCAGTTGCGCACCCAGGATTTTGGTGGGGGGGGGGGGGGGGGGCTAAAAAAGTCAAAGATTCTTAATCAATTTTTTTTAGCATCACAAAATTTAGAGTTCGGCGTTTCACCATAGACCAGCCCGGAAATTTACTCTCCGTGGGGGGGGGGGGGGGGGAGCTTCAGCCCGACATCAACCCCCCCTTGGGTGTGCCACTGGAGTTAACATCAATCAATGGAAACACACGCTCCATTTATTGATGTAGCGAAATAGTGCAAAAGCTACGCCTTATGCATCTTTTGAAGAAGTTTCATCAATATACATTGTTAAGAGTGATTAATTCTTTAAAGAATGAGAACCGCGTGACTTCTCCATTTATAACGTAAGGGTTTAAAAATTGAAACTTCATGAACGCCCTGTAATAACTACTCTCTCATTAAAAAGCGCTAATCATATGAATGACTATCGAAAATAATTAATTGGTGTATTAAAGCAAACAAAAAAAAAAAAAAAACAAAACAAGAATGATAAATTCAAAAGAAAATTGCATAGTCGCCAATTTATTGAAGGTTTCTTTCAGAAGATATACACCACCTCTGCGTTATCAGTTCAAGGTGATGTTGCCAAATTTCTGCGTGAAAATTAAGGAAGTCTCATTTGAATCAACACAGTGGAAGAATTTCACACTCACACTTTTTCCCCACGCTCATCTCTGGCATCGATTCTCGGAGGAAGTAGCACACCGGAAATATACGTTTACCTATCTAATATTTAAGGTGATTCTACGGCAAACTCCCGAAAATTTTAATTCGATAGATCGCGTTACTTGTCGCTTGCTCCGGAAATAGCCGTTTTTTGACGGTTTTCGGCAGTTTTCTCTGAACAGACGAATAAGAGACGAAAAATCGGAATGTCAGCACCTGCTTAATTTTTTGCTTGATTTTTTGAGCCATAAACGGGCCAAATTGGTTCTAAAATAAAGGCGAAACTATGCAAAGAAAAAATCATGTGTAATTTGGAGTTGTATCAGTAAAGATTACAGGTGAAACAGAAACCTGTAATCTTTATTGATACAACTCCAAATTACACATGATTTCTTCTTTGCATACTTTCGCCTTTATTTTAGAACCAATTTGGCCCGTTTATGGCTCAAAAAATCAAGCAAAAAATTAAGCAGGTGCTGACATTCCGATTTTTCGTCTCTTATTCGTCTGTTCAGAGAAAACTGCCGAAAACCGTCAAAAAACGGCTATTTCCGGAGCAAGCGACAAGTAACGCGATCTATCGAATTAAAATTTTCGGGAGTTTGCCATAGAATCACCTTAATGAACATTATATGAACTTCGACGAAAGGACGAAGTACGGTACCTATAGCGGATCGTCCAACTTGGCAATAATGTTTTCCTTCCATTTGACTCTAAGTAAAATGATCGATTTGATAGTGAACCAGCAATTCTGACTATCGATTGTTGTAAATCGACCTATTGTGAAATGGAGGAAGAACCATTGTTGCCAATTGTGGCTAGATTGGTCCACACGTGGACTTTTTTGATGAGAATACTTACAGCTCCAAGGGAGAGAGGACAGTCCACGGTCTACCAACCCCATCCCGTTGCCTTATCCCCAGCGTGGACTATTCTACCCGGTCCACTCCTGGCAACCCTGGGAAAAAGCACTGTTGCCAATTTGCACAAGTCACCTTAAAGAGGATGATATTTTATTGAACCATACAATCCCGTTTTCGTAATCTAAGCAATAAGATTTAATTTTGAATAGATTGTCTAAATGAGTTGAAATTCAGATAGGTGCATATACCTACTTAAAAAATATCTTCTTGAGTTGTGATCTCTGCCTAACAATAAAATTGTCATTTAAAGTGCGTATAAAGATTGAGGAGGATTCAGGCGGTCGAACGCCACAAATAACATATTTTAAAATTTTACGGTACTTTCTCAAGGTAGGTCGGCAGTTATCTACTTTGCAAAAATAGCTTCAAAAACACCATGTGCGGTGCAGTAGCGGCTCGTGCAACGTGACAACAATGTTTTCCCTCCATTTGATTCTATGTTAAACAATCGATTTGATAGTGAAACGCTGCTTCATCAACAATCGATAGTTTTACATAGATTTAAATGGTGGAAAAACATTGTTGCCAAATTGCCACTGGTGCGGTGCTCGTCCGGATCCTTCTCAAGTTTTATGGACCATTTAAATGGCTATTCTCAAGTCAAGGTCATCTCAAGGAGGTAGGTGGTACATAGTTTCGTCTAAGTTGTAAACATTCCCCAAGTTTTGCTTATTTATTTGCATTGCCTCTATATGAGGTTATTCAGGAGTTGCCGTAAATATTAATTCGTCTCAGTGGCGGATCCAGCCCTCGAGAACGGGGGGGGGGGGCGAATTTTGAATTTTCGCCCCTAAATGACCCCTTTTTCTTGTTTTCGCTGATGCTATTCCCCTTCCTCTCCCCTCTTTTCCCACTTTTTGGGCTGAACGGGGGGGGCGATCGCCCCCTTCGCCCCCCCCCCACTGTATCCGCCAATGATTCGTCTTGTACTTCAAATTGAGGCCCAAGCAACGAGCTATAGCGATGATAGAGAGGATTTGTCGGGCGTGTTATTGAAACTTCACGGAGGCAGCCATGATCGAGATCTCTTAAATATGGACTTTTTCACACAGGCTCGGTTAGTTTGCCTCACTTCTTTTTACCGTTAAATTTTAAAAAAAAAAAAAAAAAAAAAAAAAAAAAAAAAAAAAAAAAAAAAAAAAAAAAAAATGTGACAAATACATTTGAAATTGGTTATAAACATGAAAGTGCAAGTGTTTTAGAGTGGCTATCTGGACACAGAAATCGATAAAACTGTTTCTTTTGCACGATAAAGGAACTGACACATAACAGAAATATGCAAAATTTTCTCATCTGGATAGTTTTATTAGAGTTCTGCGTCCAGATAGCCACTCTTGAACACTTGCACTTTCGTTGAAAACGATTTACCACTAGATTAATTACAATTTTTGATTTAACCCTTCACTGCACAGTGTTCCTAATTAAGAACAATTACTTTATAACCCACTAGCAGCCAGTAGGTATAATCAAAATTTGACGTTGTTCCGTGTTGTGTTACTCATGACACATATCAGATCATTGAAAAATAGTGCATAGTCCCGCAAACAGAGAGCGCTACGTATGAAATCTATCATCAAATCATGAAAAATCAGGCCAACGGCAAAATTGTCACCTGAATCAAAACACGTCTTTTCATTATTGTGACTACATGTCAATTGTTTGTCGGTAATAATTTTAAAATTCCTGCCAACAATTATTTTTCTTACAAAAAAAACAACTTTTTATTGAAAAAAAAAAAAAAAAAAATATATATATATATATACATAAAAATCCCGTCTTTTTGGATGCTTTACAGCGGGTGGGGAAAAATGGCGGAAAATTACATATTTGAGCATGCAAATCAAAAAATAACACAATGATTTTTTTTTTATTATTTTTTCCTGCACTACTAGGATGACTAGATAAATTGAAAAATTTATGTTTCGTCAAAAAAGAAAAAATTGTGCAGTGAAGGGTTAAGGTTGAAAAAAAGTGAGGCAAACAAACCAGATTCAGATCGCCCATATGCTGTTTTACTTTGAGATAGGACTTAAAAAATGTATGGCCCGCTCTATTGTTTTAGCGCGTTGGGTCCAAGTACCCCCCTCCCCCCAGTAAATAACATTGATCAAATTAACCCTAGTTTCTAAACACACGCGTTACCAAATGTTTTCTTAATTTGATTCCCTGACTGAAAAAGAATCGAACACGTTTTGCAGTTTAAGAGACTGGGTAAAACTTTACTCACCTATCTTCACTCAGTGTTTAACATCTCTCTCTCTCTCTCTCTCTCTCTCTCTCTCTCTCTCTCTCTCTCTCTCTCTCTCTCTCTCTCTCTCTCTCTCTCTCTCTCTCTCTCTTCCCCTCCTCTCCTCTCTCTCTCTCTCTCTCTCTCTCTCTCTCTCTCTCTCTCTCTCTATCATTTTTCGACGGCCCTGGGAAACCGCAACTAAGAGTAGGGAACAGTGGCGCGTAGCGTGCAATTTGGCAACATTGTGTTTTGTCCATTTAAATCCAAGAAAATGCGTCGAAAATGGTCGAATGCGAAGGTGTACACCGAACACCCAATACTTCGATCTTTTTCATGGATTTAAATGGACGAACCGCAACGTTGCCAAATTGCATGCTACGCCACTACACTGGTGGGAAACCTTTTGTAATTCTTATAAATCACTCTCAATTAATTGTTACCCACTCTGATATTTTTAAACTTGTTTCTGATCATTCAATTTTATCACTCCCTCTTTCAAAACATGCCCATAAAATTGAGCTTCCCCGCGTTTTTCCATGTTCAGATAACTCTGATAACTTTCGTACCTAAATTACTCGCAGAACTATATTGGTTACTCGACAATCTATAGATGGTAGAGCCTTCCCTGGTAAAAGTTTTCCGTCAAGTTCCAAACCCAAAATTCCGTGGGCCATCGACTCCTACAGAATTCCATGAAATAATATGGAGCTCCGTGGGGCATTCATGGAGTTCCATAAAGATTTTCCATGTAAATTCATGGATTCCCACAAAAGGGTCACGGAATTCCATATAATTTCATGGAATGGCTCTCGGAATTTTTGTCATGGAACTTCATGTAAACACTTTTACCATATGAAGAGGGTCTGCTCCAGTGGCGCGGCGCGCGTAGCGTGCAATTTGGCAACTTAGTAGTTAGTTCATTTAAACCCATGTAAAATATCGAACTATTGGGTGGCTGGTGAACACCTTAATAACTCAAATTCGACCTTTTACATGGGTTGAATTGGACATAAAACGACATTGCCAAATGGGGCTGTTGCACACTTTTGCTATAAGCGAATTAATACTTGGTTCTGGTGTAAAAACCTTTGAAAATAACGATGACAGTACTAAAAACTTCCGAAAGCCACTCCTTAACTCAATAAACCCTTTTATTTGAGCGAGCGTAATGGTGGCTGAGAGCATTAATAATGGGAGATTCCCATCTAACAACTGTAAGTCCATCAAGGAGTGACCGCAATAAGAGACGACTTTCATGTGACACCAGTGTTACTAGGTGTCGCAGTACCATTCATCGGATGTGGATCACTACTCTGGTGACTAATTACTCTGTGAATCATCCTTGTCAGCATAGAGCCAGTGACAAAATTAAGAAAGGAATCTCCCATTATTACTGCCCTCAGCCATACCACCCCGATCGCGCAAATAACAGCGTTTATTGAAATTAGGAGTGGATTTCGGAAGTTTTTAGTGCTGCCATAGTTTTTTTTTTTCGAGGTTTTTACACCAAAATCGACTATTAAATTGATTACAGCTAAAGTGTGCAACAGCCCCATTGCACACTTCGACACTGGTGAGCTCTATACATCAAGGAACATATCATTTAACGTTACGTAAAAATGGACGTATTCTTTCGTTGCAATCCGATTCGACAAAATTTTTTGATGAAATCGCTCAAAAACGGAGAGTGCGGTAGGTATCGACCATTACCGGCACGTGATCACAAAAGGACCAGTAATTAGATGAACTCAGCGCATGCGGCGCTTATCGCGTCAACCCTCCCCTCCCTTCTTATAACTTCGCGCATAGATATTATAAGAAGACTTTAGAATTGCTGATACTTCCAAAATTTATCGCTCGTGCTTTGAATGAATTTGTCCTCCTGCAATCATATGATGAAGGAGAGGGGAGTGTAAAAAAAAAAAAAAAAAAAATTAAAATGAAAAAAATCCCGCTGATCATTGGAATTGGGTTCTGTTATAAAAGCTCGACACCCCGTCAACTAACTCATTCCAGCAAGGGTTTCCTCTTCTGTGATCATGTGGACTCCCGTGATTTTGTGTTTGCTCGGTAAGTGCTGTTCAATTTAACACATTTTTCGCCCGCCGCACATTTAATTTAACGATGGACTTTTCGGGTTACCATAACGAGATATTAAAGATCAAAATCTACGAGTTTAAACTTCAAGTACGAAAGATAACTTTGAAAAGAGTATGAACATATTTATATTATAACTTGCAAGAAGTGAGAAGGCATGGATCTTACTAATTTCAAATATCAAGAGTAACATATTTTTTGTTTTTGTTTTTTTTTTTCAATCAAAACTTTAAAACTTTTAATGTCCTGAAAAATCAAATTACGGTCTAGCGTGCGTTGCCATCAATTTACATGTAAAATTTTTGAAATTAATTGTTTGTGCCGGTAGTTAGAGGAAAGATCAATCACTATTTTCATAATCGATTTTTTTGGGCACTTCACGGCCACAATTGCTTAAACTTCAAGTCCATCTACATCTCCTGCCGGCAATACTTTCATGACAGTGGCGTAGCGTGTAATTTGGCAATGTTGCAGTTTGCGTTTGTTTGAAAAAGATCGAACTTTTGGGTGTTCGATGAACACCTTCATATTCGACCTTTTCCATGGGTCTAAATGGACTCAATACAACCTTACCAAATTGCACGCTACGCCACTGTTTCATGACTGTATGAATGAATCAACTTTTTAAAATACGGCGACTGTGGTTCAAAAAAAAAAAGTCAAAGGAGTGTATTTGAGTGTAATTTTTTCTTAAAGTTGATTTTCAAATGGAAATTTTATTTAAAAATCGGAGGTTAATGTACCTACCTACCTAATGTTTTTTCTCGATAAATTGGAGCATCAAACCTTCAATGAAGTCTTTAAGAAAAAGACGTTTTAGAAACAATTTAAAATTAAAGCTTAAGCTGCAAGTACTCTATCTGATATTTGCATTTTACCAATCGTAAGATCGAATCGGTCAAAAATATGATAAAGCCATTACAGAGTTTTCAGCCGTAAAATTAAAATAGATTTTCTTTTCGAATTCGATTTTCAGTAAGCTGTGAACTTAGACTACTGTCAACACCTTCAGATAATATCAAATATTGTTTCTAGATTTCCGCTGTGAATAAATAAAAAATAATATCCCGAGAAGTTCTTGGTGCAGAGTTACGATAATCAAAGGCTTCTATATTCTAATGAAATATTTCCATCACAAAAATCAGCAGTCTCAATTGTTTAAAGTTTCATTATACGAACGTCTGTGTCTCTGTGCTGCTTCACGCAAAATTGCGGGTGGAATAATATTCTCCGTTCATTTGGGTTTCCCGGCACTCAGCGGCGCTGCTGGAATGTGCTGCGCTCTTGCGGTTAATTTTTTAAACTGAAGTTTGTTTACACTCTGTCACATGTCAAAACATAAACAAACTCTTTGTATTCATTCATTGCGTTTTCTCAATTTTTTTTCTACCTCGCTAATGTCTATCTTGTTCATCTATATTAACAGTGTTAGTAAAAGCTTTAAATAGTATCTCCTTTTCATTATGCTTTTCACAATTCACAATTCACGGTACACTACTGAATTCGACGAAACTTATCAATCGTTGAATTTTATTTCTTTTTTCAGTTGCAGCAGCAGCCAATGCCGAAAACGCAAACGGTGAGTTCCTCAAATGTTCTCCTTGTTGTTTATGAACCTAAATTAAGAACGAATCTCTTATAAGTTACGTTAAACGACTTAATTTAATCTCATGATTTTTCAGTCACAATTTTCTCAATATTTGAAATGATAATCTCTAGAAAACGCCACCCTGTAGTGCTCTGTCTACGGAGAACATAAATCATTTCCATGCAATAAATTGCTGGGAAACGTTCTGTGTGGAGGAAGTGAAAAGAGACTTAACTCCCAACTAGTTCTATTCCATACTGCCTCCTAACTCAGTTTGAAACAAATTTCCTCAATTCATTTAGAGCTCTTGCATTTTGGGTATTGGGTTCTGGAAAGTAGCGGTGCCTGCTACCAAATTCCACTAAAACACATGATGAGTGGTTGGTTAGCAGAATCTCAACTCGAAGTGGGTTTGTGTTTGTAAGCTCCTTCTTTTTTTGCAACCATTCAATGACAGCTTAATTACTCTTGGTTTTAGGATGGAAAAATGGAAACTCCTACAAATATGAAGTAAACAGTCGTACCTTCACTGCCCTCCACCAAGTCGCTGATCAATATGCCGGAATTTTATTCAAAGCCAATTTCCATGTTCAACCATTCTCCAGTGACAGATTGTCAGCCTTTGTAAGTATTTAAGAACTTTCATGATTCTGAAGTGGGAAAAAGTTGGAGGGCAATTTCACGCAAAGTCTGGTGATCTTTCGATCCACTAGATAGCGTTACCAATCGCTTCTTGAAATGTTGTCTTTTTTGGGTAATGTGAATGGTATAATGGATGATTTTACTAATTAGTGGAGCTCCGCAGTGCTCCATAATTTTTTATGCCTTTTTCAAGCGATCAACTGTCAAAATTGGTTGAGAAGTACTTAAAGTCGTAATTTTGAGAACGGATCTAAGCTATCTTTTTAATTGATGGAAGTGAGATGTACTCTAGCTCACTGGTGCTTATCATAAAGAGACCGACATCTGTTCTCCAAGTAACGATTTCATTTCTGAACCAATTTTAATGGTTGACAGCTCAGGGAATCCATTAATAGTTGAAGAACACCATGTGACGTTCTGCTAAGTAGCATAATTGTGTTAAAATACAAAATAACCGAAAAAAGACATTTTCGGAAATGACTAGTTATGCATCTAGCAGATTGAAAGATCTTCAACCCCTTAATACCCTTACCCTTAATTATTTCATGGATTCATCCAACGAGCCTGAGATTTTATTTCTGAAATGCTTTTATCCATTGCTCTGATTCTAAAAAGTCATTCAAATTCATCACGATAATTTACGATACCTTACTCATTGTAAATTTTCATGATCAATTACTTGGATTTTTGGTTTGAAATATTTTTATGTATCACATCATAGTGGCAGTTTTGACTTCAGAGCTCAACGTGCAAGCAAAAAACATCTAGGGAAACATATGATGCTTAACATAATTTTATAATATTATATGCATAACATGTTAGTATTATGCTTGAGCGCTAGACGTTTTAAAATTAGGAAAATTAGACATTTGTGGTTGGCTTTTCCTTACTCACAGTTTCAAAGACTTTTGGTCATTCTCTCTTAAGGCACTATATCATAGTTTTTGAGGGTAAAAATTTCAAGTTTTTACTCTACATTGGATTCCACAAAGATGATGATTTGTTAGAAATTTAGAATACCTTGATAGGTTTTTTTGAAGGGTTAGTATCTTGAAATGTGATTTTGCTCAAAATTTCAGGCAGGGTTTTCTTTTACTTTTCTTACCTGAAATGATACAGTTTTGTTTTTAAGCATGAGAAAATACTTGACAACTTTGTCAAATTATGTCTGAAATTGACCGTTAGGGGGTAACAGACTAACCTTGTTTTTCTCCTCATTGTTCCAGTTCGAAAATGCCGAATACGCTCAAGTCCACGCTGAGCTTCCAGGAGGATGGGATTCCCACATTCCTTCAAGCCAGTTGAACTTCAAGAGCATGTCTCTCAGCAACGAGCCATTCGAAATTAACATGAAGAACGGAGTCGTCTCCAGTCTCCGTGTTAACAAGAATGTCACCACCTGGGAACTCAACATCATCAAGGCTGTCGTGAGTCAACTCCAAGTCGACACTCAAGGTGAAAACTTGAAGCACTCCAAATACAACCAATTGCCCAAGGAAAACAAGCCTTTCGGTGTCTACAAGACCATGGAAGATTCCGTCACTGGTGAATGTGAAACTCTCTACGATGTCTCACCCTTACCAGAGATCACCCTCCAAACCAAACCCGAACTCGCTCCTCTTCCAAGCCTCCGCCAAAACGGACAATTCATCGACATCGTCAAGACCACCAACTACAGCAAGTGCGAACAACGCTCTGCCTACCACTTCGGAGTCACCGGGCTCACCAACTGGAAACCCGCTAGCAACCAAATGGGACAGACCGTCTCTGTAAGTTTCAAGCCAATTACTTTTTTTTCTCTGGATAGTATTTTTTGCCCTCAATAGAATTTTCAAATCAGATGTAGATTACTGAATATAACGATGACTGAATTTTTTTTTAAAACTAAATCTGAGCATGCAAAATATGCAGTTATTCAATCGGGATATCATTCATTCCCTTAGCACAAGTCTGCAATAGATCCATTGCTCTCAATATTAATTGATGATTAATTGGTGAAGATGGAAAGATATCAAATTCAAATCAAATTACTTCTTTCTTTGGCTCAAAATTGAAACTTTTGTTTTTATCTTTTTCCAGCGCTCCAACATCAACCGTATCGTCATCTCTGGAAACGTCAAACGTTTCACCATCCAATCATCTGTCTCCACCAACAAAATCGTCATCAGTCCACAGATGTACGAATCACAGAAGGGAATGGTTGTCAGCGTCATGAACTTGACTTTGGCCTCCGCTCACCCCGCTTCCGGATCTCCCCGCTCCTTCTCCAACTCCAACCTCCGCAAGGTCCACAACTTAGTCTACGACTACAACGCAGCCTCTCAAGATGAGCGCGCTCAACACGAAGACTCCTCCAGCTCCAGCTCCAGCTCCAGCTCTAGCTCCAGCTCATCCGACTCTAGCTCCAGCTCCAGCTCCAGCTCCAGCTCTGACTCATCCGACTCCAGCTCTAGCAGCAGCAGCTCTTCCGACTCCAGCCCCAGCAGCAGCTCTTCCAGCTCCAGCAGCAGCGAAGAATACAACAACAAGAGAAACCACTCTGGAAAATCTAACGAAAACAGAAACCGCAACGAAAACAAGAACCAAAGATCCAACGAATCTCGTTCCCGCTCTCGCAGAGACCTCTCTCAACACGCCAAGCTCAACAGCGTTGAAGCTCGTGAATACAACAAGAAGAACGGACACAACAACAACAACAACAACCAACACAACCACAACAACAACCACAGCCACAACAACAACTCCGGATCAAGCAGCAGCAGCTCCAGCTCCAGCAGTGACAGCAGCAGCTCTGAGGAAAACAACTCCCGCTATGCCAACGGAAAATTCGCTAGCCTGAAGAAGCACAATGGAACCAACTTTGGCTCCAGCTCCTCCAGCTCCTCTGACTCTTCTGACTCTTCCAGCTCCAGCTCTTCTAGCTCTTCTGACTCATCCAGCTCTTCCAGCTCCTCTGACTCTTCCAGCTCCTCCAGCTCCTCCAGCTCTTCCGACTCATCCAGCTCCTCCAGCTCTTCTGACTCCTCCGACTCATCCAGCTCCTCCAGCTCTTCCGACTCATCCAGCTCCTCCAGCTCTTCCGACTCATCTAGCTCCTCCTCTGGTTCCTCTAGCTCTAGCTCTTCCAGCTCCAGCGAAGACAGCAACAGCTCATATGGATCCTCTGTCAGCAGCAGCAGCGAAGAAGACTGGCAACCACGCCCAAAATTGACCAAGGCCCCACAAACTCCCTTCCTCCCATATTTCATTGGTAACAAGGGAAACAGCATCCAATCCTCCAACAAAGTCAACGGACCAGCTCTTGTTCGCAAATTGGCCAATGAAATTGCCGAAGACTTGAGCAACCCAAGCTCCATCCCTCAAAGAGGAACTTTGTCCAAATTCAACATTTTGGCTCGCGCCATCAGAACAATGGATGCCAAGCAAATCGAGCAAGCCGCCCGTGAACTTTACTTCAACCCAGCCAAGGCCTCAAGCCACAGCCAACAAGATGCCAAGAAATCCGAAGCCTGGTGAGTAACATCAAGCTTTCTTGTATTATTATGAAAGATATCAAAGATGATTATTTTAGTTAACATCTTTGGTAGAACTCTTTTGTGTTG
Source organism: Trialeurodes vaporariorum (assembly GCA_011764245.1). NCBI lineage: Eukaryota > Metazoa > Arthropoda > Insecta > Hemiptera > Aleyrodidae > Trialeurodes > Trialeurodes vaporariorum. The sequence continues at coordinate 67,462,576 of VMOF01000111.1, forward strand.
TGAAGGTAAGGCTCGTTATGAAAGTGTAGGCGCATCTAGATCATAATTTTTGGCAAATTTTCTATTTTCATTCCTTCAAATCAAAACAAAACTTGCCTCCAACTTTAAACTTTTGATTTTAAAGCGTTTCTCAATAAATTGTCAACATTTAAATCAATTTTCATTCATTTCCATTCTGTAACATGAGAAATAATGTTGGAAAATGCCAAAGATTGTCGGTTTAGATGCGCCTACACCTCTGAAACTACCTCTAGCGCTGACCTTCAATCTTTGACACTCATTGTTCATTGCTCCTTTTTTTCCTTTTAAAAAGTAAATGTCTATCCTAGAAAAATTTCAAAAGCCAAAGTGTTGAAAACTTCTTAAAAAAAGATTTTTAACCAAGCTTTGTCTCATTTTAAGTTAATGTTTTACAAAGATATTTGTCAACATTTTCCAAAGATAGCTTGTTGATCAGGCTTCTTCATATATCTTCAATGACTTTAAATAATTTTGGAATAGGACTCCCTCTTGCATATTTTTTTTTGAAATTGCAAGTAAGTAGTAATAACGAATTACCTAGCGGATTAATGACACATAAGCAAAAACTGCATTCCAAGAAGAATGAGTTTGAAAGTTTACATGATTGTGTCTACTGGCTAAAATCAACTGTGCATGCGGATGTATACGCTAACAGTTGTCTCAATTGTATCCTAGTGATTAGGAAACTGCCAATAATTAATGTTACACCCTTGTCAGATCTCCAGGAAATCACTCAATCTCTGCATGGGTATACATGCCACTTTTACAGCAAACGTTTTAAAATGCCATAATTTGCCAAAAAATTCACTTATTAATTTGATCTATACGTTTTAGTGTTGTAAAAATATGTAGATTGAAACATTTATTGGAAAAACAAAATTTATGCATACCTGGCAAGGTCCATAATTTTTAATTTCTCTATTCAATAATCTTGAATATATCTGCCTTCAGGAAAGCCTTCCGTGATGCCTTAGCTGAAGCTGGTACCGGACCTGCTCTCGTTGAAATCTACAACGCTATTGAACGCAAAGAAATCTCTGGAGGAGAAGCCGCTCGCATCGTCAGCCGTCTCCCAGTTGTCGCCCGTGAACCAACCCCAGAATACATGAGTGCATTCTTCGTAAGTTTCTTTATTTTGCTATCTTTTTTGAAACTTTTGTTGAAAAGGGCAATACGTTTTATTACTGGACAATAGCTTTTTTGAATCTATAAAAAAATTTTAAGTTCATGGAATTATGTTCCTCTCAAATGTTACTGAATTCAAAGTAACTAAAAGTAATTTGAACAACTTTTCTCTGGCTTTGCCAGTTGCCTCTCAAGTATCAGCAAATGAAATTGTTCTAAATAAAAGTTAGAAACCATGATTTATCAGGAAATTTGTGGAATATTGGAATTCAATGTCTTTAGAGCAACTCAGGGACAGATGTGGATTGTCCAAAAAAAGTATCGTTTCCCTTGTCTGCTGTGGACCAATTTTGTATCGTAATATTGCCAACTATGCAATGCTGCTTGTGACATAAACTCAGCTGTCTATGAAACAAAATCTACACTTCCCTGCAATAGAATACATAATAATTGTTTGTTTCTTGTGATTTTCTTTGAAATTTTCAGAAACTCGCCACCTGTGAAGAAGTTGCCAGACAATACCAATTGAACGAAACTGCTCTCTTGTCCTTCACTGAATTATTGCGTAAAGTTGGAGTTAACCAAAAGAATGCCCACAACTACTATCCAGTCCACTCCTTTGGACGTATGTTCCCCAAACACGCCAAAGCCATTGCCCACAAGTACATTCCATACTTCGAACAAAACCTCAAGAAAGCCGTCGCTCGCGGTGACAGTCGCAAGATCCAAGCTTACACTCGCGCTCTCGGAAACTTGGCCCATCCACAAATCCTCAGCGTTTTCGAACCCTTCTTGGAACAAAAAGTACCCATCTCCAACTACCAACGTACCGTCATGGTCCTCTCTCTTAACGAACTTGCTCGCGTTTACCCCAACCTTGCTCGCTCTGTTCTCTTCAAAATCTACCAGAACACCGAAGAAGCTCAAGAAGTCCGTGTTGCCGCCGTCTTCCTGATCATGGGAACCAACCCATCTTCTCAAACCCTCCAACGTATGGCTCAATTCACCAACGATGACCAAGACATGCAAGTCAACTCTGCTGTCAAATCTGCCATCCAAAACGCCGCTCAACTCCGCTCTGAATCTCGTCAAGAACTGTAAGTAACTTTTATAAAAACCTACTTCTGTCAAGTGACCTACTAGCTGTAACTACAGAGGGGCACTTTCTTGAACAAGACATAACATTTTAAGTCCTATCCCACAAAGCAAGCATAGACGTTTTGTTTTTGCCTCTTATTTATTAACCTTAATTCAAAAAATGTGGTTAATGAAATTGAAGCTGGTTTAGAATGAAAGTATAAATGCTTTAGAGTGGTTATCTGGGTACAGAATTTTATTATAATTTTAATGTACATATCCTAGGTGAGAAAATTTTGCTTTCATCTGTTGTGTGACAGTTTTTCATCATGTATACCTCTCTGAAAGAAATGGTAATATCAATTTCTATGTCCTCGCAGCCTCTCCAAAGTCCAAAGTACTTGCTCCTTCATTCCTTACCAATTTCAAATGGATGTTTCACAACTTTTAATTTAAGTTTAAAAACAAGAGGCAAACAAACCGAGCCCTGTAAAATGTCCATAAGAGATCCACATCTTGGATGCCTCCATGATTACTTCAAAATTATGTTTCAAGAGGCCCCTGATAATAGCTTTTTGGAATTAACTGATCCTGTGATGAAATTATCGAAAGCGCAGCTGATTAATTAAATAATTGCGCCTGTCTGGAAAAAATTGCCAATTTTTGTCATGTTTTTGTCTCATGTAAAACCTCCTTCTAATTATTTGGATCTCAGTTTCTTCATAGCAAAGTTTGCAGTAGTATTTTTTAATCTTTGCTAGATTTTGCAAATTTTTTACTCGACAAATTTTATTTTTTTCCCCTAGTGCCCAAGCTGCCCAATCCGCCGTCAACCTCCTCAACCCCAAGACTTACGGTCTCCAATACTCCAAGAAATGGCTCCGTGACTACATCGTCAAGGAAGAAAACCTCGCTTACAGAGTTTCTGCTGATGCCATCCAAAGCGATGATTCTTTGGCCCCCAACCAAGTCTATGCCACCCTTAACCGTTACTTTGGAGGATTCAGTCAACGCGTTGCTAGCGTGAGTTTTTTTTTTTCAGGCAGTTTAGAAAAATTTATCAGTTTTTCTGAGCTCCTCTTACCTTGAAGCCTTTTCCTGCTGTTCTTCATCCCATGTTAGCCTTAATTTTTTTTAGAAAAGAAAAAATCAACAAATATTGGAATATGAATTTTCTGCAAAAAACAAGGAAAATTATTTCGGCTCAAATCGACTGTTGGCATGCATAGGGGCGTAACTCATTTTCCATCATTTTCAACACAGGCTAACTTATGCCATTCTCCCTGGTTTATCTGTTAATTTTTTCAAGTTTTGACGGTGCATTTGTGTTCATACAACAGTAATCAATAGGAATTATATCTTAACACCTATCTAGATCAAAAGACTGGCTCAAAATACATAAAAATCAATCAACAACTCAAATCAACAGAATTTTGAATTATGCCTATGCATGCAGACCGTCGAAATGTATGTGGGTAAAATTATATTTATCAAAGTTTGTTTTATTCTCAAGTATAATTTATTTTTAAAGATGTACAGTCAAAACCGAAAGGAAGTATCCTTGAGAAAATTTTTCGTCTGGAATTTTTCTAAAAATATTTAAAACTCTCAGGTTTCACCTCCAAAGTACTTGGCACTACACCAAACTCTTAAACAATCGTAAGTATCAAAGTGGTAAAAATTGGCTGAGTAATCAACGAAGTGAGCTTGTGAAGAGGGCATTCCCTTTTGGTATCAATAAACACCAACAGCCAATTGTTCTGGCTCACAGCCAACTTTTTCCTCAGGAGTTCATGTGCAGATAAAATTTCTCTTCATCTATGAGGAATGAGCAAGTATGAAGGTTACTATGAATTTTGAAAGAGTGTAAAATGTAGAATATTTTTTGACAGAACATACCTGTAAATATAGAAATTTTCATCTTGAAACTTTTGTGTTTTCAGTTCAGAGCTATGGCTTCCAGTGCTAGCGATTTGGCTGACAAGATCCAAGAACAATTCACCAACGGAGAAGAAAAAGAAGAACACCAATCTGAAAAGAACTCCAAATTCTCTGCCGAAGAACTCCTCAGAAACATGAACATCAAGGCTGAATACCCAGAAGAAGTCGAAGCTAACTTGCAATACACTGCTTTCGGTGCCAAACGCTGGGCCTTCTTTGACGAAGAACTCATCGAACAAATCCCAAGAGGTAAATATTTCATTCCTCCTTATTTTGGGTAGTGAGCTTTTTCTCTCTTGTAGAGTTGAATGATCGGTGATGATTTATTTACAGTGAAACTTTGTTGTTTGGAACCTCGGTTCTGCTTAGAAAAAAATTCCACTTAGCGAAAGTTCCTCTTAATACACCGCGGGTAGAGTGTGGGAGGTTTCAAGGTGCTGAAAAAAAATTCCACTTAGCAAGTTATTCAATTTAGGGAGATATTCCACTTAGCGAGATATTCCACTTAGCAAGATATTCCACTTAGCGAGATATTCCACTTAGCAAGACATTCCACTTAGCGAGATATTCCACTTAGAGGACGTTCCACACAAAGAACTTTCGCTGCACCTATTCAAATATCAGCAGATTGGTTGGGGCCTAAGGAGCATAGTACTCCAAAGAAAGGTTATGTTGATGTTCTAAGACTACAGCAACACCTGCGCATCCGGTGGCCCTTCTTTTGCTGAGTTTCAACAGAGAGGGAAAAGAGTTGTCACATGAATTTAGCCATAACTTCATCCTTTTCTAACACATGACTTTTGGCCTCAGAAAACATGGCTTCGAAGCTTCTCTCTTCCAAAATCTTTGAAAAATATATTTTTTCTACTCTCCGTGAATATTTTAAGCAGTGGAACTCCTCGAATGTTGCAGTTTTAAAAAATAAGCAACACCGGTTTATGAAGCCACTTGTGATACTCATCTTCATACTTCTCCTAATATCTCAATAAGTCAATAAGCTTTGTTTAGAATGTGAAGTATGAAATATCACATGATTTGACTGTCTTTTTTTTCAAATTTAATGGCTCCATTTTCTTCTGTTCGTTTCCCCTTTAGCTCTCAAGAACGCTCTTGCCAAGGCTGAAAATGGACACGCTTTCAACTTCACCAAATACTACAACGACTTTGCTTTCACTGTCGCTTTCCCAACTGCTTCTGGTTTCCCATTCCAATACACCATCAAGCTCCCAACCCTCATCAAGGCTGGTGGAGAAATCCAAGTCAAAACTAGCGGACCAAAGGCCAATGGAGACAAATTCCGTATCCCAGAAACTGTCACTATCTACTCCGATTTCGACGCTCTGTGAGTATTTGTGAAAATTTTCAATTTTGCTCATAGAGCAATAGTCTAAACTAAGAGATATTATTTATCCATGCAAATGACATTATGTAGGTACCTAATGTAAAACCTGACTCTGAATAGGTCTGTGCGATGTTTGATGCATCGATCAAAGTTTCGATGTATTCCTGCTATCGAATAGATTCGATGCTAATGTTGATGTCAATTGATGCATCGAAACTCGTTATTTATCGATTTTTCGACTAAAAACAGACCTAAGTGTCATGTTTCCTTCTCAAACCGTATCAAAAGCTTATGAAAGTATCACGATTTTTGATGGTTTCTCGTTTTTGACAAGTTAAAATTTGTTTCAATTCATCGATAAAATTTTGATGTTTTTTGGACATCCAACTTCGATGCACAAAACTGTACATTGCACAGGCCTATCTCTGAATCAAATTTCCTGTCACCTGCTTTTTCCTATAAAAGGTTAACTGTGAAATGATGCATTATTCTGTTATTTGTTGAAAGCTATAAGAACTTCTTACTTCTGTAAATTAATAATTTTAGTTTTTGTAGTTGATTAAAGCAATAGACTTGACCATTGCTTCCAGTAACTTAAAATTCTTTGGCTATGCTTTCAATCCAAGCCTCTGATTTCTCTAATTCTGGAGTGTAATTAACTTTCCTTGGTTGTTAAATTACAGCTACTCCGCTCAATTGAAATCCAAACTTGGTTTCGTCACTCCATTCGACAACCAACGCTACATTGCTGGAGTTGACAAGAACATCTTCTTCAATGCTCCAATCATGGTTGCCGCGCACATTGATGTTGCCAACACCAAGGGAGATATCGTCATCGAACCATTGAACAACAGAGAAGAACAAAGAATCTTCCACTACGGATCTTACCCATACACCGCCAAACACAACATCTTTGACTTCCAACCAACTCAAGATGATGCCAACACCAAACAAATCTACACCAGCAGCAACAAGAACGAGGTGAGTCTTCTCATTTTCTTGTGTCCTCCTAGGGCGAAAGGAAAAAAGTGTTAACAGTTTTGAAGAAATCAAAATTTTAGTTTTCAAACGATTTTGAAAACATCACCAAACGTAATCCCGAGATGCTTCTTAATTTTAAAAATACTTTCCATAAAAATTAGAAAATTCTTAATTTTCCGAATTATCCTCTGAGTCACCTTGATTTCCAACAGAGTCATTTCAGTGAAACCAAGTTTCTCGCCTACAGTCAACGAGCAGCAAGTCCCAAGTGGAAAACTTTTTGCGCTCATGTTTTCATTCAGCACAGTTTTTAACCATGTAACTAATTGATTTTTCAAGTTTCTCAAGGAAAGATAGCGTAGTCCTTAACACATTCAGGACGTTTTTTTGCTGAAAAATCACTTTCCAAAGCTTTGTTGCGTGTAAGGTTTTTTGGTGGAGCCCTTCTATTGCCCATCTCCTACTTCAAACTTTGAGCTATGAAGTCAGTTTTTCTCTACTTTTTAAAGGAGACCGTCTTAGAGGAATAGCTCATTTACATTTTTAATTTGACTTATGTTTTTCCTCTCAGTATAAAGTGAAAGTATCTCCCATTGGAATTTGTTCTGAGTTTTTGGGATGGTAGTTTCTTTGATTATGGACAAGTATTTAAATTTTTGAAATTTTCTTTGTCTTTTCAGTTCGACAGAACCTTCGGAGACGACAAAACCGGATTCGCTTTCCGTGCCGCCTACAAGGGAGACCAACAGAACTTCGACTTTGCCACCTTCTACAACTTTGCTCAACGCAACGATTTGCTCTCCGCTTTCTTCTACCCATGGGCTGAAAACAAAATCCAACACAACAACTTCAACTTGTTCTTCAACCCATCCAAATCTTCCGCCAAGACTGCCAGATTCACCTTCAACTACGGTAAACTTCCTGCTCTCTGATTTTCACGCTTCTCCCTTCTTCTCAAATAATTTGCTCCTAGAGATGCATCAGCACCTCTTTTCATGAATAGATTTCAACTTAAGGTGATTCCAGGCGAAACTTTTCCAGATTTCAATCCAATGGATGGTGCCACTAGTCGCTTTTGGGAAAAGTCATGTTTCTGGCATTTTAAATTGAAACCATCAAAAAAACGCATAATCCAATAAAGTCAGCACCTGCAAAATTTTTTTATGGATTTTTTGAGCCCAAAACAAGCAAAATTGGTTCGCAAAATGACTTATTAATATGTGAAGTGTCCCGACGAAAGGGCCAAAATCGGTTAAAGGTGATTCATTGGTATTGCTGCTCAGAGGAGGACTAATAGAGCAGTTTACATCAAAGACATGCCAAATATATGATGTATGAGAATTTTCAAAGCCGAGGAACTGGGAAAGGGAATGTTTATAAAAATGGGTTTATAGTGTGGCCAAAAATAAAAAGTGACAATGTTTGCAATGTTCCATTCCAACACGGGAATTTTTCATTCTGTTGACTGCTATCAATTTTTCTCTTTTGCTTTTCTTACTATAGTGTAAAAATCTAAGGTTGGTTCTTCCAAACCTCGAGATTCTACCTGAGAGGGCGTTGGGCCGCGGAGCGGCAAGGCAGCGAAGACCCTTGCCCCTTAGTAATAGACTACTAATCTACTTATCAGCCTGTGAAAATAATCATAATTTATTTATTTCTCTTGATTCAGCCCACAAGTACTCCACCAAGGAACAAGAACGCACCAGCAAGAACGAAAACAACAACGATGCCGTCCCATCCTCTGCAAAACCCAACAGCGAAGAAAGATTGAAGGAATTCTTGAACAGGTGTCAAGAAGGAATCAGCAGTAAGTAATTTTACCGATAACTCGTTCTCAAAAATCACGAACAATTCGTTCATTTGCTTGTTGTGAACCACACACAGTTCTCTCTAGCCATTTTTGTAATTCTTTGATCTGGTTTTTAACCATGTCTAAAAAATGTCCAACGGTTCATATTTAATGAACAGAAGTTTTCCAGTACAATTTTCGTATTCTTTGTCTTCTATATAAAGCTTAAAATAAATCTTCCTGTGAAATCCATCAGATGATTTGAAAAAAGTACCTACCCGTTGATTAACCTACTTGTTGATCAAACTTGTTAACGAAAGGTAGTCGGGGTTATGAGTCAATTAAAAAACAAACAAAAAAAAACGATAGATTTGCATACTGATCGCTAGCAAAATTCATTAGCCCCTTAGACTTTCCAAATTTGTGGACTTCATTTTATGGACTTATAATCTCTGGACATTTTAATATTAGCTTTTTCTTCTTTTGGACGTCTTCTCTTTGGATCTAATTTTTTGAACTATGATGTTTTTGACGTTACTATTTGGACTTAAAGTTTTGGACCTAAAAATTTGGATTTATCATCTGTGTATCATAAACTGGAATAAAAGTTCTGAAAATTCTGATTTACTAATGTGTGCTTTTAAACATTCTCGTAGGTGCCAGCACTGATGCTTTCGACTTCTCTGCTCAATTCGTTGGACAAAAGGGAGCCGAATACGCTGCCACCTTTGCCTACGCTCGCAGCCCAGTCTCCGAAAAATCTCGTGTCCTCTTCTACGCTAATGCCAACACCGCCAACAACAAGAAACACCAGGTACATTTTCTGCCTCATTATAAATTTACTGGACTTTAACTTTTCCTTTTATTTTTCCTATTTTTTGGACTGAAGTCTATTTTTTAAATTCTTAGGTGACTAAGAGAAATATTTTTTCTACTGTGAAATAAAAGTTTTTGCTCTGAAGGAAGATGCATTGAGAGAACTCACCGTTTTAATGATACTTTGTAATAGTACTGCTTTTGAAAAGTTAACCCATTGACGTATTTAATTTCAAAAAAGGTTGCTTAGCAATAGTGCTTATGTGCTCATTCTACGCGAACAGCGCTCCTAGCAGCAAAATTGCGGAAGTTGAGTGAAGCGAGTGGTGCTGTCTATCGGAAAAAGCCAAGGACGTGTCTAGCATGTCACTTTAAGGCAGTGGGTTAAAAGGTCATTCTGTCATGGCAGGATGGTGCTCCGTCCGAAGGGCCGTTAAGCGCGCGCCTCAGGGAAATTCTAGCAAGTAGGAGGGCGCAGCTCGGTGGTGAGCGCAAGAGGGCTCAGAGCATTTTATGTTCTTTCAAAAGATATCAACTAATTTCTTTTGACTCTTTTTAAATTTATAGAATGAAGTTTTATAATTATTAAAATAATTCATTTTGATGCAGATCGCTATCCACGCCGCCGCTGACATGCCCAACGTACCCCTTGTCAATGCTGCCGAAGCCATGAAAGCCGACCCAACCTCTGAATTCTACGCCAACATCAAATCTGGAGAAAACCTTGAAAACGCTTCCAAAATCAGCTTCAAAGGTGCCTTGAAACAAAGCTCTGAACGTCGTGAATACTTGCGCAAGAGCCAAGTGTACGAAGAGTGCAACCGTCAAATGGAACGTGGACAACACCTCCTCCCCGCCTGCCGTAACGCTACCGTTGCTGCCAACAGATTGAACGAAGCCACCTTCAGTCTTACCTTCGACAAGGTGAGTGTCTATTCTATTTTTAAATCAATTTTTGTTTTCTTGCACTGAACGAAATCAGCAGTAGAATTTTGATTTAGAGCAAATCAATCATTCCAAGACTTTAAATGTATTTTTTTCCATGAATATCAATTCCTTTTTCCTCTGCAAATTTATTCATTTATCTATTCACTATTTATTCACTATTTAAGGGAAATCCCATCTACAAAATTAGTAAAAAAAAGAACACTGCGGGCCACAATAAATTAAAGGCAAAAAAGAAAAACTCAAGTCTAGTAGTAGTAACAAATGTAAAAAGAAAAAGAAATGATTAACGGAAACAGCGCTGTACTGGTTGAGGTTACCTCCAGCAATAGACACTTTGCCAGCAATATTTCTTTTGAAAAGGAAAATTGCTGATGCAAAAAAATCAAAATTCAAATATTTATGAACTAAACTCTCAGTTTCGATGCCTTTGCTGTACATTTAAATTCATTCCTTTTATTTATGAAGTTTGGTGCTTCATGCGTTCTTGGTCGTAAGTATGCTATACAATTGAATCATTTAAAGTAACTTGGTAAGATTCAACTTGGTCACCTGTCAACAGTTGTTTGCGAAATTGAGTTAATGGCAGTGTTAAAGAATTTTATCACAACTTCGTCCCAAACCTCATCAATATTTAAGAGTTGAATTTTGACTCTGGAAAAGTGTCTCTTAATCACTATCGCTCTAATAATAGCAAATAATCCTAACGTTTAATCGATGTAACTCACTTTAATGTGTTATCTGTTATCACTTAGGTTTCCGACGCTTTCAAGAACGCCACCTACAAGGCCTTCGCCATGGCCCGTCACTTGGGATACCAATACCAAAGCGAGAACATGTTGAACTCCCACAACGAAGGAGACAACAAGATCACCGCTCACTTCAAACTCTCCCCACGCATGCAATACGCCAACTTCTCATTCAACTCTCCAGTCCTTGCTGCTGCGTTTGAAAACGTACCCGTCGCCCCAGCCGTTGCCGAAATCGTTGCTCCCCACCCAACTTACTCCGCCTTCGATCGTCTTATGCAACAAACCTTCAGATCAAAATACCAAGGTACTAAGGAATTTTAAATTCACTCCTCAATTAAATTTTTCAGTTTTTGACAGTACAAAATCTTTTCGGACCCGAAGGATTGGTTTGAAGACAAGTATCAAAGAATCACTAACCTTCAAATGAAGCTGTTTCCAAAAGAATGGCTCATAAACAAAAGGTGCATTCTTTGGATGCAAGTCCCTATTCAATCACAATGCTAGTTTCCCAGAAAGAGCACACTCGTTGTTATATTGGTTCTATTTCCGGAAATGGCCTCAAATCCTTTTGATAGCATATCCGAGGATACTTGTTTTGGTCTCTGACCTCATCTTGCAGCTGAACGTCCTCAATGAAGTAACATGAGGTTGTTGTTGGTAATTACTTAACATTATTCTTCTTTCTTTTTCAGCCACTTGCGTTGCCGACAAGGGATACGCCACCACTTTCGATAACAGAACTTTCCCAGCTCACTTCGAAAACAACTGGTATGTCCTCATGACCTACGTCAACAACAACTTTCACGGATACAACAAGAACGCCCAATCCATCAGAGACACCAACGAAAAGAAAATGTCTGTCGCTGTCCTTGCCAGACAAAACAGCAACGGCCAAAAGGTAATCTTTCTTTCTTTTACAAGGCAATTCTAAAATAGAGCTTCCCAACAGGGAATATGTTTTTGTCCTTCTTCAGAGATAAACTTCTGCTTAAATATGATTGCAGCAAAGTTTGCCTTGAAGTCTTTGGAATTTTGTAGTAAAATTTTTTATGTAGCATCTTAAAAATTGGATTGTCTACTATTTCAGAGACGTAGTCAAATCAATAAGATCTGACTTAAACTACACTCTTTAACCTCCAGAGAGCATAGCTTGACAGGGTTGCATAGTTTCTAAAAATTAACGAAAGTTTAAACTTATCACCAATACACCTCCTAAATAAAAATTCTGAAATAAGCTCCTAAAAAAATGTACTGTAATCGGCTAAACAGTTATAGAGGGAAACTATCAAAAGAAAATGGATGCTCATTCTAGCTTTTGTTCATTTTTTTTCTTTTTTTATAACACGGCAGTAAAACTAATGATCTTGTTATAGGAATGCAAAGTTGTTTTGAACAACGGAGAATACGAAATCAATTTTGAACCAGCCTCTTCCTCCGCTGGATCATCCTCTGCCTCCTTCTCTGGAAAGAACCCAGCTGCTAAAGTCCAAGTGAACAAAGAATCCCAACAAATCAACGACAGAAAAATGACCGACATCCAAGACAAGAACGGAAAGATCGTCGCCCAATTCTACGCTCTTCCCTGTGGATCCATCCGCATGTTTGCTCCTCAATCTGGAATCCAAATCATCTACGATGGAGCCCGCATCAAGTTGCAAGTGAGTACTTCTGTCTTTACAAAAGTGTAAACAAACCCTTCAATAGCAAAGTTCTTTTTGTATTGAATTGGCATTTTTATTAAAATTGCCGGCTCATTAAACCAATACCTAATTAATCTGTTCAAACCAAGTGTTTGATACACCTACATGTAGGCCTGTGCGATGTTCGATGCATCGACTGAAGTTTCGATGTTTTCCTGCCATTGAATATATTCGATGCTTATGTTGGTGACAAACGATGGATCGAAACTCGATTTTTATTGATACTTCGACCAGAAACAGATCATAGAGTCATTTTTCCTCTTAAACCATCTCAAAAGCATAAGAAAGAATATGACTTCCAGTGATTTCTCATTTTTGACCGGATAAAATTTGTTTCGATGCATCGATAAAATTTCGATGTTTTCTGGACATCGAACTTGGATGCACAAAACCGGACGTCGCATAGGCCTATACATGTGAATACATAGTTGCTTTGAATTAGCTACTCTTTACCGATTCATTCACTTGCTAGGTTGCTGATAGCTGAAAAAGAAAAACCCTTGAAAGTCTAGAATTGCTGATAACTTTTTTGATAAAATAAGGACAAAGAAGACATTTTCTGTCTTATTAGAGAAGCAAATGTTTTTCAAGTACACTTCTAAAATTTATTTGTTTTTCCTCCTTTTTATTACCTTACATGCGAAATTGTCTTTAACTAGAGCTATCTCGGTAAATACTCACCTGATTTGTGATTTTTTTACAGGCCGCCAGTCAATACAGAGGTGCCGTCCGTGGATTGTGTGGAACTTACTCCAACCAATACGCCGATGACTTCACCGCTCCCAAAAACTGCGTCTTGAGAAAGCCAGAAGACTTCACCGCTGTCTACGCTGTCATTGACTCCTCATCCAGCTCCCAATTGAAATCTCAAAGAGAACGCGCCGAACAAGGTTCCTGCGCCAGAAAGGCCTACCAATCCGGAAACTACGTCAGCCGCAAGGAAGCCGGACACAAGTTCCACAAATCCAGTAACGAAGACAAATACTACGAATCCGCCTACAAGAACTCCAAATACTACGACCCATCCAGATACAACAACAAGTACAGTCAGAAATCTTACTACGCTAAGAACGAAGACTCCAGCTACTCTAGCAGCAGCTCCTCATCCAGCGACTCAAGCAGCTCTAGCTCCAGCTCCAGCTCCAGCTCCAGCTCTGACTCCAGCTCAAACTCCTCCTCATCCAGTGACTCAAGCAGCTCTTCCTCAAGCTCCTCATCCTCCGACTCCTCAAGCTCTTCCAGCTCCAGCCCAAGCAGCAGCTCTAGCTCCAGCTCTAGCCCAAGCAGCAGCAGCAGCTCCAGCTCTAGCAGCTCTAGCAGCTCCAGCAGCCCAAGCAGCAGCTCTTCAAGCAGCAGCAGCCAAGAACGCAGTTACGAAAAGAAGAACCAAAACGGACCATCCATCCACAAATTGTTCCGCGCTGTCAACAACGGAGACAAGATGTGCTTCACTGTTAACTCAATCCCCACTTGCAGACACCCAGCCAGACCCATGGGAGGTGCCAACAAAGAGGTACGTAATAAATCATCATGTATTCAAAATTTTCATCAAGGGGTCTAAGGTGCCTGGTGCTCCAAAGAAACATCATGCTACCCCCTTTTTAAAACCATAAAAAGAAAACGGGCTCGAAAGACTTTTGCAGGCGCTCTTTTTTCTCCGGAGCTTCCTTCATTTCATTGCTTGCTGCGCTTTTTCTTCCTCCACTAAGGGATAGTTGGTGAAGTGCCACATCCAAGTGCTCCTTTCTTTTACTCATGTTGTATCCGTATCTATCAATAGATATCTTATCAGATACAAGAATATTAAAACTAAATTGGCCAAATAACCATAATAACGAGACAGAAATGGGAACCAAGCCAAGAAGGAAAATAAAAACCCGATGTATAAAACACTCATAAAAAACAAAACGAAGAAATGTGAGTCCTACCCAAATCACATTGGATACAAGCCTCTGGCAATGTAGGCTGCACACCGAGGTTAGAAACCGATAAAAGAGAGACATGAAAGAGAGAGGCGAGTTATCAACGTGCACCAGGAAAAATTGGTGATGTGCAACACGCAGTTGTTTTACATCAGCGCATAAATCGCCATACCCCATCTCTGTTCTTAACTATATGAATCATTTCGCATAAAAGCCTTGCATAGTCATCTCTTTCATGGGCCAACACTTTTACAATTTCTAAATCGAAATTGTGGCCATGGTTATCATTCTGGTGCTGATGGAGGGCGGTAACTTTGTTCTTATTGAGTTTTTATTTCCCTTTTTGGCTTAGTTCCCATTTCTGTCTCGTTATTATTCTTAACAGATATTTATCTATATTTACGAGTGATTTTTCCCAGATTGTGATCTCCCTGCTGGGTCATCTCCCAATTCTTTCTTCAAAGCCTAGTCGTTTGCTTTGAACCAAAAGCAGAATGTGAAGCAAGAGTCACAACTTTATAAAAAATTTGTACATTATATTGATCTCTCTTTTAATTGTTTCAGGTTGATGCTTACTGTGCCCCAAAGAACAGCCAAGAAGCTGAACACTTCGAGAAGCTCATCAGAAAAGGAGCTGCCCCAAGCCAACTCGCCGCCAAGAAACCCAACCACAAACTCCAAGTCAACATTCCTGAATACTGTGTAGCTTAAGATATTTTGTGATAATTACTTTGTAAATTTCCTAATTTCTATTAGTACTTACTTCCTTAGATTAGCCTTGTATAATGAATTCGAAGGAGACACCAAATATCTCCTTCAACAAAAAACAAAAATAAAATGAACCTCATTGCAAACTAAAAATTTCAAGTCTTAATTCTTTCATAAATATCACCGTTTCAATCCTCTCTTCTCTTATAATCACTACTTGACTGAAAACTCAGGAAAAAAGAAAAAAAAAATTTAAAGACCAAAAAAAATTCAGGGAAAACTTCACAAAGTTTTCGGTACCTTGACTTAAGCACACTACATATAAGTCGAGTAAAATTTTGGGGCTGCTTTCAATCGTTTAACTTAGCTGTTGTCATAATTTTTTCTCAGGATCTGAAAATGTAATGAAAGTCAAGGTTCTCAATGATTGTTCAAAAAATCATTACTCCACTTTGAGATACAGGAATTTAAAATACTCCAAAAAGCAAACTCTTTTCAGAAAAAAATACAAATTTGACACAAATTTAGTGAAAAATAGGATTTAGCGCTCCCAAAAATTTTTAACGTTTAGGCCCCTCCGGCCTCCCTATCTCAAAAACTTGTGGGATGACCCCTATCGTATGATACATTGATCGAAAGGGCATTAGAAGCTGATCATTTTGGCGCAAATTAGAGGTCAGTATCATTTTCCACGTTCGAGATATCGATTGTCAAAGTTCGATTTACAAATTTCAATGTCTCGGATGTGGAAAACAATACCAACCTCTAATTAGCGCCAAAATGCTCAATTTTTGATGCCCTTTCGATCAACATATCCCACATAGTTATTGAGAAAGGCCTCCCTGAGGGCCTAAACGTTAACAATTTTCGGGCGCTAAATCCTATTTTTGACTAAAAGTGTGTCAAATTTGTATTTGTTTATGTAAAGAGTTTGCTTTTCGGAGTATTTTGAACCCCTAGTTTTTTAAATTCTGGTATCTCAAAGTGGAGTAATGATTTTTTGAAAATAGGTCCATGTCGAACTTTGACCTTTGATGAATCAAAAACGAAAAACGATGTCGACCTTCGGTTTGCGCCAAAAGTCTGAGAATTTAATGCCCTTTCAAATGATGTATCTCAAGGTAGGGGGTGCCGTTTGAAAATTTTGAGTAAGGTTCGGTTACCGCCCTTAAAGGGCGGACCCCAAAATTTTGACCCTCAAAAGATAGTTCCTTTTAAGTTATAAACATCCTCCAAGTTTGGTTATTTTATCTGTAGCCGTTCAAAAGTTATGGAGGGGTGCCGGTACTTTTGGCCCACCCTGTATTTGTCTTTATGTTTTTTTTTTTTTTTTTTTTTTTTTTTTTCAGGCACCAACTCCCTTTCTGGCTATCCTACAGCCTACTCTGCTGGAATATGATTGATCGGACCATTTGTTAAAGCAACCATCTTGAGGCCTGCCATCCCCCAGACCTGCCTTCAATAATAAGTAAATCAACCTTTTTCATAGAGGAATAACGAGGAAGTAAAATCTAATTATATACTTGAACACGTGGAACAGAAAAAAGGAGGGAAGAAATACTTCAGTATTAGCAAATGAGAAGACAAAGGAACGAACCAAAGAATGAAAATTATTCTTTAATGGAAACTGATCACGAATATAATGAAGAGCGCAAAGTATCTCCGGTGAAAATAAAGCCGCGCCTCCTACTTGCGGAACTAGTTTTGGCGCTTCCGTTTTCATAATTCCATTATGAGACACCAACAATCATCATCGTTCGTTGTTTTCTGATTTTTTCTCGCCATCGGTGACTTGTTAGATTTTTTGTTGACGTTTGTGATTTGTTTTGATTCTGTCAGCAACTTGCGCTCACGCACTCCTCACCGGAAGTTATTTTTAGTCCAAAAAATTTGTTTAAAAGTTATTTAGTTTTACTAACATAGAATCCAAACTGATAAGTCTTTCGTTCAAGTAAGTAATTCTGCCCAAATTCTGCTGTTGGAGAGTAAATCTCGCTATTTTCTATTTTCTTTAGTTTCAAAGTATTGAATGTTAGTAAGTTTTAACTTTGTATGCCTCACTTGGATGTGTATCCCCATGGAAAAAAAAGCTCCAACTCATCAGAATTTATTGGCATGTGCAAACACACATGTGAGTTATAACTTTACTCTGCTCTGTTGTTTAAGTCTTTTGTAGTGTATGTGGGCGTTTCCTCATGCTTGGAGAATGAGGTGAACTTTTCATTGAAGCTAGCCGCTCGTTTAAATAATTCTTTAATTTATCTTTATCCGAGCAAGGTCTGTCAAGTTAATTCTAGCTGTGCCTTGGCAATCATTGAATGCAACCTCTAATTTCTGTCCATGAGCCAGATCCATGCGAGGGCCGTTTTTTTCAGATTTCTTTACTGTGCTCCTTTTCTAAGTTTGTAAACAAGAAACGTCTTTAAGTTTCATCCTAAGTAATTTTTTAAGTGTAATTTTTCAGTAATTCTATTTGCTTATCAATTCTTCACAGGTGGATCATGTTTGCTAAGCGGAAGTGTTTCTCATGTTTTGAACTAATTTTCTTAGTTCTCTTGTTCTGTGCTAACATCAATGCCCCGAAAGCAGAGGAAGGCAAAGATAGAACTCTAGAAAAGGTATGATTGTCTGAACTTGGAATCCTGCCCCCTCCTCCCTCTCCCACCTATATGTAACTGTTCCAAACACTTGTAATAAGTAATTACTTAAGTGTATTGGAGTGGAATAAGCCCAGTTTTTATTTCTCGGTTAGTCGGGTATTTGATGAATTCTCAGGAAGTAAGTAGGTATCTCGACTTCCCTACACCAATGCTACAAAAATGGTGCCATTTTGACTCCTGTGATCTATTGTGCAATGTATTCTTATTTGCTCACTTTGAAGAATTCAGAAAACTTAAACAAATAATTAGGAGATCAATGAATGAATGTTCCACTCTATCTGCTCGAACCTCTGTTAATTTTTCATCCTCGTGAGGGCAGTGACTTCTCTTTAAAATAGGGATACTTTTCCTGCTTTGTGAAGTGTGAATTGTAGTCCATTCAATCCTAGAAATTTCAATTTTCCTCCTAGTGCCCTCCGACATGTAAAAATTTCATGACGATCACAGGGCGGACACTTTCTTCAACATTTCTTTAATTGTTACCAATTTTTGAAGGGTAAAAAGTGAGGTGCTGTCCAAAATAACCTCTCTCACACTATAGCCCTTTGCAGCCTCACTTCCCTCTTTCAGAATTTTTGATGAGAGCTGGCTGAGGCAAAGAAAATTAATGGGAAGAGGTGAACTGTGAGACAATATTTTCAAAAAATTGCCTAAAATTTGTCCGATATTTGTTAATTTTTTTCTATAATACGTAAGTTGCTGTTGTTTGCATACTTACCTTTTTGCATTTTACTGCGTGTTGCAGGTGTCTTTGCTCCCTTGCTTTTTGTATTTTTTTTTCTGTAATTTATTTTTGTAACGTCTTAAAAATGGAATTTATACTATAGGACCTGAGCAATAAAGAACATTATCACAATGAAGAGCACAATGCAGATTACGATCATGATGCATTCTTGGGTGAAGATGCCAAAACATTTGACCAACTTTCTCCAGATGAAAGTAAGAAAAGACTTGGGTATGTACTGAAACACTTCTGTTCTGCGTGTTACTTGAAAATATAAGCCTTTAATAGATACTTACAGATTTTTATTCCTCTCTTAAGGTAAATAAGATTACCACTGAACTAGGAAACATTTCTTAGATGTGAAAGATTCTGGAAATTCTGAATTTACTTAATAGAAAATTGAAAGGAAATAATCAGACTCTTTAGTTTTCAACTTCCTTATCACCCGCTAAGAATTTACTCTAAGTGGTGGAAATGTGTACCCACTGCCAACTATGAGTTAACTTGAAAATGTTTTGCCCAGCCTTTCGCTGTGTTTGAAAAGGGCCCCATTGTCCTAATGCCTAAAACACCAAAAATGTCATTTTTTTGCTGCAATGGAGCTCTTCCAAACATTTGCTTCAGGGGATTGAAGAGTTGATTCTTGCATAAAAACCTGTGAAAAAGACTATAAGTGCACTAAAAAATCACAAAATTCACTCTCAGGATCGGGCGTAGTGGTGGAGAGATGCAGGTATCATGGGAGATTCCTATCTAAATTGAGACATATCTCTTGTGTTTCCATTGAGAAAGTGACAAATTAGACAGGAATCTCCCATGGTACCTGCATTGAACCGCTATTACTATGTTGTCATAATAGCAGTTATGTGAGTTCATTACTAAGTTTTAGACTATCTTAGTGTGATTTTTGTTGGTTTTTACATCAGATTGGTTTATTCATTTGCTCACAGCAAAAGTTTGCAAGAGCCCCATTTTAAAACAAATTAACTATATCGTGTGGGAATTGCAAGTCAAAAAACTAACTTACCATCAAAATGTCGAGAAACACTGGAGTTTCTGTTGATAATTGTTTGCTCTGAAATGTTTTGATAATTTTGATTGCTGAAAGTCAATAAAAAATTCAGAATATTCTCAAAATTATTACTTACACCTCCGGTATACTGAACTCATTCTCTGTTATCAACTATGCAAAATTCTGTAATTTTTTTGATAGGTTGATCGTAGACAAAATTGATCAGGACAAAGATGGCTTCGTATCACAGGATGAGTTGAAAAGATGGATACAATATACTCAGAGGAGATACATAACAAGCGATGTAGAAAGCCAGTGGAAAACACACAATCCAGAAGGAAAGGAGAAAATAAATTGGGAGGAGTACAAGAAAGTGGTCTACGGCTTTATTGATGGTAAGGCAGACTTGTCTTTGATTTGAAGTAATTTTTAAGACTTATTTCAACTGCTCTCATTGGAAAATAGATTTTCATAAAGTAGGGAAGAAGAAATGAGCAGCTCTCCCTGTTTCGGAGCAGTTGATTGCCACAGAAAAAAAAATGTTTAGATTTAAAAAGAAATATTTTTGAATTACATGACAAAAAGACGTATTTTAAAATTGAAACTAAGAATTGTTAAATTAAAAAAACTTTTCATTTGATCAAAATACTAAATTTTCAATTTAAAAACAATTATTTTCAATTTAAAAACAATTATTTTTACTTCCAAAACAATTAATTTCAGTTTGAAAGTACGTCTTATTGTTATCTAATTCAATTTTTTTTTTTTTCAAAAATCTAAAACATTTTTTTTTTCTGTGTGATAAGCCAAAGCAGTTCGAAAACTTTGCTGTCAAATGTTGGTAAATGTCTTGCGTGCTCTGTCAAACTTTCACCAGTTGGTGCCGCAAGCTGTATATAGTATAGTGAAGAGGGCTGTTTGACAATTTTTGAAAATTTCAAAAATTGTCAAACGTTTAAAATTTAAAAAAAATTCAGCTAAATTTTAAAAAATTTCTCAAGGTTGTTACACATAGTTAGAAAGCTATTTAAAAGACCTTTTTAATGAGACCACAACGAATGTCCTTTGTGGTTATGCTCTTGAAGGTAAGGGTCTCGACAAAAAATTGACAAATTTTGGCAACTTTGAAAATTTGTGTAAAATAGATAAATGATAAAATTTTTTTTCAAAAATCTATTTTAGGCCCATCTAAATGAATAGAATGAGTGTACCAAATTTCATGCAATTCTGAGGGTGTTTAGTCAAAAATCAACATTTTTTGGTCTGATTTGGCTTGCACTGACCCAATAAACAATGTGAAAGGAAAATTTCAAGAGCACTGTGTGTGTCAAATTTTCTGTTGGGAAGATAATTTAGCAAGCTGATGCAATTTTAGGGCATTGTAAACTTTGTTTGGCATTTTTCTAATGTAGGTACTGGATTCCCATGAAAAAGTTCCCAAAGGCACATGTAACCAAATAACGACCTCTTTTAGCGTTTTAAACCATTTTTGCTCAGTGGCAGCTTGCGCAATTTAATAGCTACATTTTCCTTCCATTTGAATTTATGTACAACAATCGATTGTTGGGGAAGTGCTGCTTCACTATTGAATCGATTGTTTTACATATAAATTACTCTTTGTATATCTTGGAGAGCATCAAGTTTGCTATTTTTAACAACATAATCACTCCTGAGAGTCTTATGCCTGCGCATTCTTACAATAGTCGACACGGAGACATGAAAAACTCATGAGTCAGACTATCTGTAACAATGCGCAGCGTAGGATTCTTATCAGTGCAATTATTTAATGCCTTTCCTTGAAGGCTTAAATCTGTCCTCAGGGAGGAGGATATTTCAACATTTTTAAATGACTTGCTCTGCCTTCTCAGCTGAAAAAGGCTTTTTATAGAGTGAGCGAATTGTTGGCATACTTATTTTGTTATCATTTGTAACTACACCTTCATTGCAATTTCTTTTCTGTTTTTGTTCTCGCATAATACGTATTCTTTGACTTGTACTCTAGCCCTTGAGGCGTTACGTATCAATTTAAAAAATAAAATAAAATAAAATAAAAATAAATCAAATGGAGGAAAAAAACATTGTTGCCTGATTGCATGAGCTGCCGCTGTATTTGCTAGTCTCTGGGGAATAATTTTTTTTTGGGATCCTTCATAAACCAAACTGGCTGTTTTGGGTCTGTTGTGACCCTTATTTGACAATGTATCTGAAACTTTTAATGTAATGGAAAAGCTTTTTTGGAAGCGGGTGTGTTCCTGTGAGGGATTCTAGTAAATTATCACTGGAACCTAAATCAAAGAATCGTGAATTTTCTTATTTCCTGTGTTTTTTTCTTCTTTTAGATATGGATACAACAGAAGCAGAGAAAGAAGACGAAAGAGGTTTCTCGTACAAAAACATGATGAGCCGAGATAAACGTCGTTGGGGGGTAGCTGATCAAAATGGAGACGGGGCTTTGGATAGAGACGAATTTGCTGCTTTCCTTCATCCAGAAGAAACGGGACATATGAGGGACATAGTTGTTTTAGAAACCATGGAGGACATTGACAAGAATAAGGATGGGAAAGTATCTCTAGAAGAATATATCGGTGAGAAATTTAGTCATTTATGAAACGGTTGCTATCTTCTGGGCTTCAACAACTTCTCGAAAAGTGTAAATATAGTGAAAGTTTATTGTGTGGAACATCCTATAAGTGGAATATCTGGTTAAGAGGAATTTTTTTTCAGCACCGTGATTCCTAAGTGGAACTTTCGCTAAGTGGAATTTTTTTCGGGGCAGGACCGAGGTTCCACACAATGGGTCTGCTGCAAACTTTTGCTACAACGATTGAGAGTGTTTTATCTGATGTAAAATCGCCTGAAAAGTCCATTGGTGGCATCAGAAAGTCATAAAATGCAATAATAAACTCTTAAGAGGCGTTTAATGAAATCCAATATGGCGGAGAAATATCGAGCAATTTTTATGCATGCACCACGAACATCCAAGGATGGCCAACGTTGACAACCCCACTGGAGGTAGAGATTATGTGTTTGTTTACGTTGTGACTGGTTGTGATCGATATTGTGAGGTTGGCTATCCTTGGATGTTCGTGGTGCATGCATACAAATTGCTTGATATTTCTCCTCCATCTTGGATTTCACTCAACTCCTCTTGTGAGTTTATTATTGTATTTCATGACTTTTTGATGCCACCAATGGACTTTTCAGGCGATTTTACTTCAGATTTTACTCTCTTTATCGTTGTTGCAAAAGTTTGGAACAGACCCATTCACTGTATTTCATTATAGGATCATGACCGTCCTACCTTCCACTTTTTAAAACTACATCGTTTGTACTAAAACTTGTTTTGTTGAATGTTTTAGTGGCAGGGAGGGTAAGGTTTCATACATTCGTTACCCATTTCATTACTATAAAGGTAAAAATTACACATTTTAGAAAATGCAGTTTTAAAAAATGTAGGTGGGACAGTTTTAGAGGAATGACCTTGAAATGAAAAACTATCTGTCAAAATATAAAAATTAATATTTCTTATAGTCATTATAGAATATGTATAGTAATTTGTGATTTATGAGGGCTCTTTGAATATTGTCAATAAATGAAGAGTGAATTTTAGAGATGCGTGAGTAGGTACTCAAAATTTCAGAATTTTGAATCAAGTGCTTTACTGTTCGATTCAATTTGATCCGATTCACACTTTTAATATTCTTTTTAGAAGCAACCAATCCCCCCCCTCCCTCAATTTTCAGGAAAGGGTGGGAGTTTTATAAAAGTTGAATTCGGAGACCTAAAAATCGTGTTTTTGGTTTGGCTTACACACGGGCGGGTAAATACTCAATATAATTTTTGTTTGCTAATTTTTCGTTCCATACTTTCAGAATCAAGCATGAATTTGATTCTTCGACATTTTTCTTTGTTTTATTCATGTTCAAGTGTCAATAACAGGTGACATGTATCGAGGGTTGGAGGAAAGTGTTGAAGAACCTGACTGGGTTCGCAGTGAAAAAGAGCAGTTCTCTTTGTACCGAGACAAAGATGGTGATGGTTTCATGGACCAAGAGGAGGTAAACTCTCCTGTTTATCTAATCTCTATTTACATTTTGTCTAGACGGATTCTATCTATCTATCTATCTATCTAATTTTCTTTCCTCATGACTATAACTAGTCAGAATCAACAGTTTTAAAAAGTTTGCTTGCGTGTTACCACCAACAATTAAAGCATAATACACGTATCAAATCCTTCAATATCCACTGCAACATTTTCAAAACTATGCAGCTCTTTAATTTTTTCTTTACCTACCCAACCCTCATACCTTTTCAAATTTTTGCATGAGTCGTTTCAAGAGGTACTGAGGATAAGTTCTACAACAGTGTTGCCAAATTGTGGTGAAGTTATGATGACTTGATCAAAAACTTGATTACTGTTTGAACTTGGATTTGGGAAGTTTTTAGTGGCGCCATTGTTAATTTTGGAGGATTTTACATCAGAGTTGACTAATAAATAGAGTAGGGCTGTGCGAATATTCGAAAAGGTCGAATATTCGATTCGAATATTTTTTTCAATATTCGGTATCGAATATTTCCGCGATATTCGAGATGATCGAATATGTTGGCTTCAAAATAAAAATATCGCTTTTTTCGAAAGAGAAACACAGGTGTGGGATCGCGTAGGGAAAAACGCAAAATCGGCGCGAGCGTAAGATGAGCGCGAGGGGGACCGGCACGGGTAGGCGCGGTAAAGATCAGAGCACCGCGGCACCGGCACTCCGTCCTTCAGTTCTTCAGGCTCAGCTTGCCGTGGTGTGAACCTCAAGAAGCTCTCACTCTTCGCTGCGAAAAGTTGCAGACTCGCGACTATGAAGCGGCGCGGCGCCAGTCCTCATTCTTATCAGCAATAGCAGCGTTGCCAATTTTTTTCTCTGAAAATTCTGTCACGCCTACCTTCGTTAAAATGATACGCGATGCACCAAGGTTTGACGAAAATATAGAGGAAATAGGGAATTCATAATCGTTTGTAACTTGCTTTGACGTCCTAATTTTAAAAATGCTATTTAACTGTTTTCGTTTTTCCTTTCTTACGATTACTTCCTCGAGAAATGCGGCAACCGTGCGCGATTTTATTGTTTTTAAGCGAGTAGCAGACTGACGCAGCTCACAAAGCGGTAAAACCAAAAGCGAAAATATTTGAGATTGCGTGCGTGCGTTCGTAAATTAAATGTTCTGAGAGGAAATATGTCGGCATTTTTTTTTATTTATTTCTAATGATAATTCCTCTAAAACAAGTGAAAATTAAATCATTGGCAGATCCAGCCCTCGCGAACGGGGGGGGGACTAGGGATTTTCGCCCCCCCCGGTTTCCCCTTTTTCCTTTATACTCTCCTCCTTCCCCTCTACTTTGCCCCTTCTTTCACCTACCCTCCCCCCTCTTGTCCCCCATTTTGGGTCGAACGGGGGCGGCGGTCGCCCCCTTCGCCCCCCCTTAATCCGTCAATGAATTAAATAAACTAAAAAGCTTGGAATGGTTAATGTGATCATGATTACAGCGGATGCATTTATTGATGGAAAAATTCAGTAATTTTATGGGAGCGCTAGGATGCAATTTGTGAGAAAAAAGCTTCGTTGAAAATATTCGATATTCGTTCGATATTCGAATTTTTTTGAAAATATTCGTTCGAATTCGTTCGGACCTCAAAAACCATATTCGCACAGCCCTAAAATAGAGCCCCATTGTTATTTTCATTCGTTTTGACCCTCAATCATATTATGTGTGTGGCTAAGTTCAGCAGTTTTTGCAGTCTACTGAAAAAATGGTTTGCTGTCTGGCCCAAAAATTCTCTTTATCACGCACTCATCCTTTCCAAAAATTTTCCCCAGGTGAAAAATTGGATCATTCCTCCTGATTTTGATCATGCCGAAGCTGAAGCTCGCCATTTAATCTATGAATCGGACTCGGATGCTGATCAAAAGCTAACAAAAGATGAAATCTTATCAAAGTACGATTTGTTTGTCGGATCTCAGGCAACTGATTTTGGAGAGGCCCTTGCAAGACACGATGAGTTCTAGTAGGTCAGTGAGTTTCCTGTTTTATAAATCCTTTTTAAGGTGATTCCATGGCACGTGACCTGGGCGATCGATCAACGGTCATTTCCCGGATGCTCGAATCCGGAAAATAAGGATGTAACTATGGGAATTCGCACAATCGCTGTTCAATTTATCGTATCGCACAACGAATTCCGAATTCCCATAGTTACGTCTTTATTTTCCAGATTCGAGCATCCAAACTTAACAGATATCTTTGTTAGGTCTACCTCCAGGTGCTGACAATCCTGGTTTTTCAAAAAAACTCCACAGAGGGAAATGACCATGAATCGATCGACTAATCGATCGCCTTGGTCACGTGCCATGGAATCACCTTAAAGCTCTGCCGCTTACCAAAAACTCTTTTGAGCATCAAATTTTTTGCGCTGTTTTAGGGACCTAAAAATTATCCATTAGGAAGTGCACTGTATACCAACTGACTATTATAGCGTTTGGTCAAATGCAAAACAGAAAGTCCCAAAAGCACGAACTGAGACTTAACACTATAATTACAAGAATCATTTCATTTTGACCTTTTTGTTCTATTGCAATTTAGCGAATTAATAACTGCACAAAACCCAGTCAGAAAGTAGAAAAGTATTGTAACAAACTCAATTGGATTCGATTGATATATTATAAATATAAAGCTGACGCCCCTCCAAAATGAATTTTCCATTTTCCTGAAAATTGGCCGAAGCGATTTCCGTCAAATTTTGCACGAAGACTCCTCATGGTACTTCAAGTAGATCCCTAAAAAAAAAAAAAAAACTTGAAAAAGTTGTCACCTCTGTGAGCGCCGCACATTGAATTTTAAAATTAGAGGGGTGGAACTTCTTCTCTCGCCTGCCTCCCATATTCGCACTGGGAATGAGATGTGCCGAGCCTTTGCTCCGCTGGACTCTCTTATCTGTTCCGACCCTCGCCCACTCTACTCTTAGCAAAGTTTCATCGGCCAGTGCAGTGGTACAGTGAGTGGTGGAGAGGAAATTTATTTTCCTCGCAAATCTTTTGAGCACTTGGTCTTTCAATTTGCGTTGCCTGTCGTATAACTGTCGTAACTCCCTCTCTCCTCACGCAAAGCTTAACCTCAGCGTTCAGATATATTTTATCTGACATTTTTTGTCACTATTGTTTACCGTAATTCTTCATTCATTCGTTCAACAACCATTATGATTCTCTGCATACAAATCAAACTTGCTTAGAAACAACTAACCCGTACCCCTAGAATGCTGGCCGTGGAGGGCGCCTGGAACGGCTAGTTTTCACATAAAACTAAGCATTTTGTTGTAACTTGACAAGTACCATAGCTCATTTGGGCTTCAATCTTCAAAATTGTGTAGTTAAAATGAATGAATCACCCTTGATGCTCGTGAAAATGTTCAGAGTAAATGTTTGTTTCATGAAACTTTTGCAAATTAGCCAGCATCTGGCAGTTAACTAAGTCTCTAAGTTGCCTAAAGGAGGCAACAAAAATTTCCAAATTGTTCTCTGTAAACATTCATGAGGCATGTGAGGTTTCTCATGTTGCTTCTGCTTACTTAAAATCTGTACCTATCTCCTCCAATCAATGAACTGAAATACTTGCATCTGTAATCTTTTCTCAACCGGTGGAGCCGTCGATGACTTTAAAAAAACTTGCGGGTATTTTAATTAATTAACAGAGCTTTCACCAATTAAGAAAAGATTACAGATCAGAGTATTTTCGTGCATTGCAGTCATACACTGAACTGAACTGTTCAATCTTTTCTCAATTGGTGGAATCATTGGTGAATCAAAAAATAGCATTGATTATACGCAAAATGGCAGCCTTGTCCTGATGAAAGAGCGGCTCAAAATTATTTTGACATTCCGTTTGTGTTATTCTGCGGTTACCAAAATGCCTCTAAATTTTTGAGGGGCCTATTTTTTCTTCGTTATCTGAATTGAGATTTTATTTTTGTTCTTGTGTCTCTGTTCCATCCAGGTTACCAAGGAAATTCGCCGCTGGCCTTAAGTAAAGTGCACCAAAAAGTAAACTCAGTTGAATAAATCTTCCTATTAATTTAGATAAATTTTCCAAGAAATGGTTTTATTCTTTTCTTTAAAGTTTAATTTATTGTGTTCTAATTTAATAATTTGTACTTAGTCATTAATTTTAGCTTGTTTTAGGTCATTGAAATATTTTGAACTATTTTTTTAACCAATTTTTGAAAAAAAAAAAAAAACTGCAAGTTAAAAAATTACCTGGAAAAAATGGGGAAAAAAAATTGGTGTAAAAAATTTGTCCAATCTTGTTGCTTAAAATATTAGTCTTTTCTTCCAGTTGAACTACTTAAATGAATCCACCATTTTTAGTTTTTATGCCCAGAAATTCAAGTTTATATATTTTTTTAATGCTTTATTTTTGTGTACTTTTTTAATTATTTTAAGCACTCAACCTAATAATGTTGTCAGGAGTCAAGAGGCCTTTTTCTTATTATAGAGTAAAAATATTGTGTGAGCCTCATCTTGTGGTCTACTTTGATTTTTGTACTATGATTCAATAATTGAGGACTTATTCTATCGAGGGGTCTATCTCAACTCTTACATTTTTTAGAAATGTTGATTAGAAATGTTAAATGTGCTCAGTCAATAGATATGCAATGGATAATTTATTGTAGAAGATTCAACTTGTTTAGCAGTATCTACAGCACACTTCAAATGCTGCAATTACCTTTTTTTTAAAAAAAAAAAAAAAAAAATCCTCTAAAAATTGAGATAAACCATTCGCTCAGTAAAGTCCTCAATTGAGTTGTTCTGTGAAAAGGAGGTCTTCATCCAATTTTTCCTCCAAAATTGAGTGAGTAACTTGATTCAAATGCATTTCGTTCCATCGTTTTAAAGTTGAACATTCCATTCTGCTCAGAAAATTTCCACGTAAAATGTGGGAGGGTTTCAACGAAGCACAAGTGCATCCTTAGCTGCATGCAACTAAGGGTGAATTTGTGGTTGCTGCAAAGCATTCCGCCTTTTCCACGGAATCTTTTTTTTTTGGTTTCTTTAATCAGTTTTTTGTGTGAGAAAATACATATTAATTCTTGTGGTCTACCAAAAACTTACTTTTGTGTTTTCTTACTTGTGTTCCTTGTGGTTTGTTCTTAAGGCTACCTTCAAGTGCAACTCGTTACTGATTAGAATTTTGAAAGCTCTTTCACGGAACAACTGAATTTAAAGTCGCATTTTCCTAAAGGCATCTGTTTGCCCAATAACATTTAGTGCAAGCAAAACTTTTTTGAATCATCCCAAAATTTAAGCAAAATGTAAAAGCAACATCATTAGATTGAGCTCTTTGTCTATGAAGGTTTTCATTCATAGCGCAATTTTTGAGACCGCTTTGTTGTTTAAAGGTGCTCTCTTTATTTTCTCATTTAGTATAATAAGCTTATTTTGTTGTCTGCAAAGATTCTTTTCTATTTATCATCACCAATCACATTATGATACCAGTGAACATAATATGCCAATCTGCCGTCATCAAGGAATGACTGTACCAATGCATACTTGGTTAATGGTGATATTTTCAAAAATAATGGATATTTGTGCTGTAACAGAACGAAGATAGTAAACATTTTTTAATAAGTGATTGGGTTCGATCAACTTGTGTTTGCACAAGCAAATAGGTAAGTATCGATTGTCTTTGATTTCGCATTTTGTGATCAAGTCACGATTTTCGCAATCCATCTCTCAAGTTAGGTTACGGATTTATGACCTGGTTAGAAAAATGTATAATTGGAAAAGTTTTAATCTGTATATCATTGTATTTTTACTATAACATGGTATTAAGGTTAGGTTAAGCGAAGCTTGTCCAGATTTCAATCCGATGGATAGTGCCACTAGTCGCTTTTGGGAATAGTCGTGTTTTTGGCATTTTAAATTGAAACCAAAGAATTAACACAATAACGCCAGCACCTGCAAAATTTTTGTATGGATATTTTGAGCCCAAAATGAGCAAAATTGGTTGAAAATTAAAGTCGTAAATTATGAAATTCGTTTTGCCATAAGCATCAGTGAGTGTGAGTGAGTGCGAGTGATAGTAAGTCTATCTGCCTCATTTGCTCACATTGAGGCTTATGGAATTTTTGTATCTCGTCATTTCTGACTTTATTCTTGAGTATCACAACTTGAAAGTCACAGGATATCTTCCTGGGGTATATTTACAGGTGCTGACGTTCCTGAAATTTGTACTTTTGGCTTAAATTCATCAATTTCAGCCGAAAAATGTTGACTTTTTGAGCAGCGGTAGTGGCGCTATCCATTGGGTTGAAATCTGGGCAAGTTTCGCCTGGAATCACCTTAAATGATGTTGAATAATGTTCAAATTACCTACAAAACCTAATTCAAACATGTAGAAAAAACAATTTATCTTGTATGTTACAAAGTCATTAAGTGACATAACCATGACTGAACCCTGTCACTTAGTAAAATTTGCTTGAAACATATCTTGTAGATCAAAGTTTATCAAAGTAAAATCTGTCACTCTAATAATAATTCGTCGATTATCATCTTCATTTTTTAAGCTAGATCCTTGACAGTATTGTGTGTTAAGTATTTTATTTAACCTTTAGAAGATCTGTTAATCATTCAGTATTTTAAAATGTATTAAATATGTTGGTATTCCTATTTTGTTTAAAAAGTTTAATTTGTTGTGACATGTTTTAAATTGTATTTCGAGTTTGGTATTTTGGTATTTTTTTGGTATCTCAGTTCGGTAGAAACTCTTGATAGTTTGAACCTCTATAATTCCAATATCTCTTTGATTGGAAAGCCTCTATAATATAAAAACTAAGTTCAGTCCCTTTAAAAACCTTCGATCATTTCAAAAATTCTATTTACAGTCGGAGACAAAAAAAAAATACTCGCTGGCCTATTCAATGACAGCTTTTTGTCATGCCGATGCTGAAATATTTGGAATTTTCTCATTTTTCCTCTATGAATCACTTTCGTTAAATTAGATTTAATTTTGTCTTCAATACTTGCAGACTGTGTACTGCGTAGCTTGAAAAAAAAAAACAAGTTGATTGTTCTTGAAGAAGTGCCAAATTTTATAAATGATTAAAACTATAAATTTTTTTCATCCTCAACAAAAGACTGACGGATGTCTCCGAAATTTGACAATACTCTCTGAAATCAGAGAGGTATTGTGTTACTAACAAAATATAGGAGCACTTTTGCCAATTCGTCGTCTATCTGACATACAGGCGTAAGTTGAATTCAACATTTCATGATCATCTTCCACGTGTTAAATTTTTCGAAGGACAGTGCATATGCGAATAATCGTGATTTTTTTTTCCTCTGTTCCTCATGAGTCATAGAATCACAGAAAAGTATTAATTCAAGTAATTGAATAATTGATCGTGGTTGAAAAAATGACAATGAGTTGGGAAATTTTGAAATGTTGGATTCGACTTACGCCTTCATGTCAGATGGACGACGAACTGTCATCTCAAATTTTTTTTTGAAGTCCGATCTTTGAAAAATTGTTCGTTATCTTCCAGTGATGTAGGAATTATTTTCTTGCAATTTAAGTGTTGCAATAATTTTCTATTGTTGGTAATTTAATTTTTTTTTCCGTTCATCTTATTTTATTTGTGTAAGGAAAAACTTGCATTGCCTCTGCATGAAAAGCTTAGCCTAGTCCATGCTTTACCAGTTTATTGCTGTGAATCTTAACCGACAAAAAAATTATATTTCAACTGACTTATCCTCTTGAAAAACCAGCTATCTGACCAGAAAAGCATTGACTTTTACTGATTGAGAAATTTTGAGCAAATTAATTGATATGAAACGTCTTGTGATTAAAAAGTCTTATCTTGCCCCAAGTAAGGAATGCTGAGTCTTAAATGAGGCGGTAGCTGGAATAGAGACCCATAGGCAAAAATCAAGTTTTGAGAAAAACAGCTTTAAAGTTTTCATTACCAATGTAAATGGTCCAATATTCACTATCTACAAATTGCTCTCCAGCCCTCAAAACTTCATATTTTTTCACGAAACTTTCAGGATGACTATTTGAGGGCAGGGGCGGACTGGCAGGCGAGACTACCGGGACGGATCCCGGTGGGCCGGTTGGCTTGTAAAAAAAAAAAAACAAGATAACAAAAAACAAAGCAAAAAACAAAACAAACAAAAAAGAAACCTGCGGCTGTCTAGCCAAAAACCAACAATATTCGCCACTGAGGGCCGAATAAAATATGAGCACAAAGTACTTCTAATTCACAACTTACCATTTTCAGCGCTTTTTGGGAAAGTTCAATCAGTTACGGCCGTTTTCGCTCAAAAATTGGGCTGCATCGTAACCAAAAGGCTAGGGCCGCTATGACAGGATACACAGTTTATGTGTATATCCTGTTACATGACCCTAGACTGAGCCGCGGCTCAGACCTTGAAAGAGTGAGCAAGCTTGATTTTTCTCCAAAAAGCGCTGATAATGTTAATTTGTGAACTAGACTTACTCTGTGGTCTTTACTCACTATGAGCTAAAGTACCTAACTAAGCTTGAAGTAAGTCTTTTTACGTTTTCTGCCTCTAAAAAGAGGCATTTTTTTCCTCCAAAATAAGCGTTGAATTTAACTTTGAAATAGCCTTAAATTGCATCCTGAAGGAGTACCCCGAACCCCTTTTGGTGGGGTATGTTCATCCCACAGCCCCCATTGAGGATATAAGTTGAGGGCTGGTCCTACCAAAATATTTCCCGGTAACTTTTCAGACCCCAGTACACCCCTGTATGAGGGTATGACAATCGATTGACGTGTTCTCTGCAAAAAGGGCCCTTATGTTTATGGGCCCTTAATCCAGCTACCGCCTCAAATGCATTGCAATCATAGCTGTCCAACAGTTTTTTTATTCCTTTAACCAAAGTTTCAAGAGACTCATAGCTGGTTCATTCTTGCTTTCTAAGTGATTTCTCATATACATTAATGGTTAGTTAATTGCGGGCTCTATAGCCCACCTACTGGAAATGAAGATAATTTTTTTTTTTTTTTTAAAATGACCAAGCGTAGCTGGTTTTGCTAACGAAAATTCTCAGATGTGACATTTATTACCTTTGCAGTGTGTGTATTATTACCAATTTTTCTGACAGTAGGTCGAAAAATTTTGTTTGGAGGCAGGAAAAACAGATGCAAATAATAAAGAATGATATTTGACTCGAACAAAAACTTACTTAATTTACGACTTTTGTAATTTTTTCCGAGTTTCTAAAAAAAAAGGTAACACCTTAGTCACTTATTTGAATATTTTTAACTTATTTTTTGTTTTCTATGCACCCAACTAAAGTCTTAAATTCATCCTTGCAATATTAATCAGCAATCTCACAAACAATTGAGGTCTGATCCGTCGAAAGGGCGGATTTTCCATTTAAATAACATGGAACATCCACCCTTTCGACGGATTAGTCCTCAATGGAGGATTTGAAATCTAAACCAGGGGCTGATCTAGGGATGTGAAATAGGGTTCTTTCACAGGCAGTATTTTGTCGAGGACAGCAAAATGTAGGTAGTCAAGCAAAATGAAAAAAAATAAAATAAAAATTGAAAAAATGGTCATCCATCACATCAAAAGTTTTCTATTAGATGGCAGCCTTGTTGTAAATCTTGCCTCTCCTTTCCTAAAAATCTAGATCTGTCCCTGATCTAAACTGGTTCAACTTAAAATTGTTTGGATGAATAAGATTCCATTGTATCAGTATTTGGCTTTGAAAATCAAAACAAAGTTTGACTTGAGCTGGAAGCTGATTATGAACGACGGTCATATCGTAATGCTATCGAGTCGATGATCGAGTGAGTGTTATCTTATATCTTATGTGTGGTGCCATTCCGAAAGGTTTCATTTCTATAGAAACCCTCCCATCTCTATGGAAATTCTCCGTTAGCTCAGGAGTCATCGGAGAATTTCCGTAGAGATGCGAGGGTTTCTATCGAAATGAAACCTTTTGGAATGGCACTACCCATAAGATAACGCGCATTCGATCATTGACTCGATAGCATTACGATACGACCATTCATAATCAGCCTCCAGGCTAGAAAACAAAAAACAATTTTAATCCAGAATGTTGGGCTTGGAGTGGCCCTTGTTTATGCTCTCTTGTCTGTTGTAGATCAAAGTAAACTTTTTTAACTGTACCTATGCACTATAGAAGCAATTGTTTTTAATTTTTGTTTTTTTGTGAACGGTGTCGTAGGCGGTGTTTATAGGGGGCTATTAGGGCCATAGCTTCAACTTCCTCTAAGTATTTTCTGCTTGGTATTTTCACTTTTTTGAGGACGCGTGGCTGAAATTTTTTGAAAAAGCAAGAAAAAAAGTCTTTAATTTTTTTAGCCCCCCCATTTCTTGACACCACTTGCCGCTGAACGCTGACATTGCAGAGATCAATAGAATATCCTCAAGATTTGATTCGAATTGTCCCAGTGACCATTTGCTTGCTTTATGCTTAAGTTGTGGGTGTATTTCAGCTTAGTTCTGGGTTGAAAATAAGTGACAACGCCAGATAGAGGTGAATGTCAGAAACGAAAGTGTTTTTAATCCACAACAAGTTCTGTAAGCTGTGTGTAATATGTACTGTCAAAGTTTAACATGATTCTTTCAGTAATTGTGCATC
The DNA here is from genome assembly GCA_011764245.1 of Trialeurodes vaporariorum. Lineage (NCBI taxonomy): Eukaryota > Metazoa > Arthropoda > Insecta > Hemiptera > Aleyrodidae > Trialeurodes > Trialeurodes vaporariorum. The sequence continues at coordinate 67,496,771 of VMOF01000111.1, forward strand.
TCATCTGTAAAAACAAAATAAAGCAGTATTTCTTTTGAAACTTGGTTTGTCCAATCCTTATTTTACGTGAAGCTCATACATAGAATCTCAAGCATCCAAAAAGTCGCTATGGGTGAAAGTGATGGCTCATCATAAGCAGGACGAACATTTAAAGAAAGTTTTCTTCACTATTAAGACGAGTGTCGTTAAGGAAAGATTATTGTAGGTGATTTAGGTCTTACCTTCACCTCGTAAACTAACCAAACTTCCGATATACATATCTCAAGACCAGGTGCACCTAGGAAGCTATTTTTTTTAAAAAAAAAAAAAAAAAAAAAAAAAAAAACCTTGTAAAACAAATTCCAAGCCAGTTCTTGCATTCTTTTGAGATTCATGGTTAGTAGCAAGAAAATATCAAAGGAATACTCTGTCTGTAGGAAAGCCAGTCAGAAGATCAGTGAACAGAAATCTTGAGTGAAAATTGGTTTTTGTGGCAAAAGCTTTTCAAAGTGGCAAGCGATCGGAGTGATCATTTACTTTATCATCAAACAAATTGTTAAGACTGTCTATGAGTGATGCTATTGGTTGAGAATTATAGAACTAGGCTTCAGCAATGGTATCGAACCATGGTTAAAGTGCCTGAATTCTAAAGCTATCCACAAATAGCCTTTAACTAACAGGACTTCTAACAATACGGTTATGTTAGCAATAGCCAAGTTATAAAATTCTCAACCAAAAACATCACTCAAGACAGTCTCAGCAATGAAGTAAACAATCAGCTCACCCGCTGAATGACCTTACAAAAATTTAAGGCCTCTAAGGTGCTTTGAGACCTGAAAAAATGAAAAACTTAGGAATGCCCCTAAAAATAGTTTTGAGCAAACTTCCATCAAGGCAGAGGAAAGAAATAAAAAAAAAATTGTCATTTTTAGAAAATTTTAATTGAATTAATAACAACAAATCATTTTTTGATTGAATAATTTTTTTTGCAGAGATATTTTGGTTGCTTTCAAATAACAGTCAGTCTGAAAAAAAGGAAAGGCTCAGAGTACTTATGAGGAAACTGAGTCATATTTTCGAGTTCTTAAAAATTTACCTTTGTCAGTTCTTCCTTTCACTCTTTTTATTATAAACCTGAGAGAGTAAAATAATTAAGCTTATTACATCTCTAACCAGAGTAAACAGTAAAAACACTTTGGTAGCACTGACCAAACCTTTAGTAGATAAATAACCCAGCCATGACTTCAGTTGAGATCGAATCTTTAGTTCACCCCGCAAAATCTCTTTGGTTAGGCATAACAAAACCTTCAGTTAGCTCTAAAGTCTTTCGAAAGTTCTGTCAAAGCTACTAAAGCCCTTTTTCCGTTTTTTTCTGTGTGCGATATTGTCGGAGTATCAAATCATTGAGTATAGAAAGGCCCATATTGTTGTATCTTCATGGTTTTGAAGGAGTAACAGACCAAAATGATGTTCGCCCATCCCTGAAAAACACTTTGGTAGCACCGACCAAACCTTTGGTAGAAAAATAACCCAGCAATGACTTCAGTCATTTAGTCTACGAACAGAATCAAACACTTTTTGGTAGATACAGATGATGAGATTTTCAGAAAACAGTTTGAACCAGCAAAACAACAGAAGGTTAAGTCCGCAAAAAGTAAAAACAGCCAGGTGCATACGAATGAATGAATTTCAAACGCCCTTTAATTTTAGACTGCTTAAGGACTATAAAATATACAGTTAATTTTGGAAGAAATGAAAATAAAACTGTGCTTGGTAACAATGACGAAAGTCATTCATTAGATACCCTGAATTATCCCATCAGTGTTAGCACATTACTGTATCTCCAACTAAATTTTCAGAAGAATATTTTGAATTAAAAAGCAGTAATTAACACTAAGTGGTCAAAACCATTTATAAACATCTAAATGGATTTTGCCATTGGCGGTCAAGGCCATTTATAATCGTCATTCATGATTGTACGCGTATTAAGCATAGCGGACATTAAAAAACGTCCACTTAATTGGTCTTCAGGTTGCATAGGGTATGTAGTGTCCAAAAAATCTGTTAGGGCGAAGCACGTCTCGGCTTTTAGGCGATCTTAGCGCTGCTAAGTTGGCTGACCACTTAAGTGTTAAAAAGTACATTTACCTTTACTGTCCCGGACAAAGCGCCTCAAGTTTTTAACAATGTTTTCTTTTTTTATCTTTTACCCCAGTTTGGTTGTTTATTTAGTTGCATTAGATCATTTTGATTTACTGTAAAAAACTTGAATGAATCTACTCAGAACACAGTCAATTTATCTTAAGTAGATCTTATCCATAGCTAACCCATTTCACATTTTTTTCCGAGTTCAGGAATCGGTTGGGATAGTTACCTAGAACTTATTTTTTTCTACTTCTTGAGTGAAAGTAAATATGTAATAAGATATCGAGAGTAAAAATGCTGACTTTGATGTTTAAATATGTTTTAAGATATCGAGAGTAAAAATGCCAACCTTGATGTTTGTAGGACCCTTACACAAAGATGATTAAAATAAAAGAGCAAAAGGAAGCTGGTATCGTAGACACCATAAATCAAATGCTTTGATCACCTCCACCATCGGAACACATTTTAAGGGAGAACTTACATAGTGTAATAAAGAAAGACAAAAGTGTGGAAAAAACACCTTAAAATGAAGAAAAAAAAAGGAAGTTATTTACAAACAACATCAACATAGTTTTATGCCAATCATTCTCATAAAAATCAAATAATAATAATAATAATAATAATGATAATAATGGAAACAATAACTTGAAATTACTATCATTTGATGTAATAAAAATAAAATAAAAAATACCTAATTTGGCATCGTAAAGACTAGGATTTAAAATATAAATATACATTTATAATTCTTTTTACATCATTGTACATTTAAACATACTTACAATCATTGATACTGATAACAAATTTATAATCTTTATTCTACATAGGTATTTTTATGTACACAGGCATTTCCGCCCCCCGTCTTATTATTATTAACCCCATTGATTTTTCTGTGCTTCCAGAAAGAAAGTAATTAATTAGAAATGAAATAATATAGAGATTTCAGTTGAAAAGGCAATGCATTACCTACCTACTTTGAGGTGTAGTCAATCAGAATTTTGGATCCGCCGAAACACTAGAGTTTCAACTGATTACATTTGTTGATTTTGCTTCTAGGTAGAGCTCGTTTCAGAAGTAGAGGCGGAGCTAGACCAATAACCTTTGGCGAATTTTCAATTTTCATTTCTGTATATCAAATCAAAGCTTGCCTGAAACTTTGAAAGTGTGATTTTAAAGCGCTCTTTAATGCAAAACCAAGCTTCTCAAATTATTTTTATTCCATTCCATCAAGCAATAGAAAAATTTGGAAGATTGCAGGGGCGGTTCAGGCAAGCTGGCAATGTTGCATTTCGTCCATTTAGATTCATATGAATATCGATGACAGGGAGTGCACTATGAGCCCCCAATATTTAGACTTCTTTCCTGACTTTAGAAGGAGTAAGTGCAACGTTGCCAACTTGCACGTGCTGCCACTGAAAGGTAATTGGTTGTGCCTCCACTTCTGAAAGAAGCTCAATAAGTTTGTTTTCCCCTTACTATCCCGAAGTTGTTTCTCATTTGTCACGGCTTTACCGAAAAAGTTCCATTTAACCGCAGTAAAACCTCCCATAAAAGTTCCGTTTGCGGAAAAAAGATGGTTCCAATTCAGTTGACCATTTCCTTACGTTTTTAATCCATTTTTACTACTTGGGATTAGAGATTCATTTATTTTGGAATTCCAATATTTTTCAGAAAGTTTTATTATTTTAATGAAAGTAGATGTTTACTTGAACTGAGCTGACTAAAGAATAATTACAAATCATTCTTGAAACTAGGAAACCTGTGTAGGTAAGTCCATTTAGTTACCCCCAAAACAGTCGAAAACACTGGAAGAACAAAAAGTTGATGCTTAAACTAAGTCAAAATCAAAATACTGTCTCAAAAATTCAGTCTAAATTTTAAGCAGAATTACAAAGTTTGCTTAAAACTTAAAATGATTCCAGGGACCTTTAGTTCCAACCGTAGACACCACGTCGCACTGCACAAAAAGTCAACAATTGTTGGCTAAAATTGACGAATTCACACAAAACAAACAGGTTTGAGGAACATCAGTACCAGCGAGCATACTTCAGGAAGATACCCTGAAAGTTTCAATGTTTCAAGCTGAAACACTCAAAAATAAAGCCGGAAAGGATGAAATACGAAAATTCCCATAAGCCTCAATCAGTGCGAGTGAGGCAGATAAATGTACTATCTCTCGCACTCACTCTCACTCCCTAAGCTTATGGCAAAATGAATTTCATAATTGATGGCTTTAATTCTAAACTAATTTTGCTCATTTTGGGCTCAAAAAATAAAAAAAAAAAAAATTGCGGGTGCTGATGTTATTGGATTTGGCGTTTTATCAATAGTTTCAGTTTAAAACACCAAAAACACAACTGTTTTGAAAAGCGACTAGTGGCACTACCCATCCGATTGATATTTGGAAAAGTTTCGCGTGGAATCACCTTAAGGAATAATCATTACTGGACTAGTACAAGATGTTTTCCGATTAGCAGAAAAATAAATCAGAGTTTGTAAAACCTGATTATGACTAGGATTTCCATTGGTACAGTTTTCTGGAATACATATTTTTACAATGAAAATTCACCTTCAATACACAATTGATGTTTCCCCGAAAATTTCAACGCAGAAAAGAAAAAATAATAAAAAATAAATACAAACATGACCCTTTATGGGAAAGAGGGACCTTGTACTCTAAAAAATTGCAGCAATGCAAAAAATTCAAAATTTCCAATTTGAAAAAATCTCTAAAACAGGAGAAAAAAATGGGGGAGAAAATTCGTTGAGATATGTTTACCCTTAAGGAGAGGGCTTTTAGCGCACCTGAAGCCAAAATGAGTTCAACATCACCAACATAACCTACAACTGCAAAGAACTTATTCCTATAAGATCATCGACGAATGGCTCGCATGAAAAACCCAACTTGCAAAAAATTGCCCTCCAGAAGAATTTTAAGGCAGAATGTAAGGTCCCTTTTTCGGGAACACATCAAAAATGATGAGAAGAAAGGAGCAAATAAAAAGTAACTCAAAATTGGAAAAATGTATGAAAATAAGAACAAAACAAAATTAACAACATTTGATTACTGAACTTGCATGCAATGATACGATGCAGTAAAATTTTCCAGTCAAAACGGATTGCGCCAATCGACGACCCTCGCTTAGCTCTTATCATTGGGCACAATTGTTTCCAGGATCGCTTAGGGGGAAAAAAGGGCCTGTTTTGGGACGAACTTTTTCTACCAGGCAGAGTTGGGCAATCAACTAATGAGAAATAATGAAATGAATCCAGCAACACTGAAAACTGGGTTTGCTACCTGAGTTGAGGAAAGGAAAACACACGGAAGGTATAGGTCAATTGAGGAGTTCTTCGTTGGGCGGATAAGTAAATGTATAGTTGTGAGAAAAACAAGTTCCTTTGTTAAAAAAGCCTGTAGTTTCAAAAGTTTGTGGAATTTTTTCAATAACTAAAGTTTTTTAGATAGATCAAACCAATAGGAATGAAATGCAAAAAATCGCAAACCTCTAGCACGTACGGTTTTTTCACAATTGCATTTTTCAAAAAACAGTTTATCCGCCCTTTTACTGGCGATCGATTTTTTTATCAATTTTTTCAGACTTATAACGATTTTTTTCCGCATTTAAAGCAGAGGTCGAATAAAAAATGAAGCTTGATGTTACTTATGTTCTTCCGCCGCATCTTTTGATAACCATGCGTTCGCGGTGCGCGGCTCGTTGATGCAATCGGTGCGATAGTGACTTAATTTGTGCATAACTACAATAGTGTTGCCAAACGTATTTACAATAACAATAACTTCCGCTAAACTCCCAACAAATATTTTGTATGCTTCTTTCCTGTTTCAGGCTTCTGTTTCAAACACTTCATAAATAGAGAGAGAGAAAAAAACAAACAAAAAATCATCAGACCCGAGTCTGCATTTGAAATTTTTCCGAATAATACGTTATTTTCGGCAAATATTGCTTGTTATTTTTGTGGGAAACGCTAGGAACATGTACACACTATATATATTCTAGTAGCTTAGGGCTTAAGGATTCCGGTAAAGCGATCTCTGCAAGAAAGGCGGATACGCGTATCTGCCTTTTGACCGAAGAACTCCTCAATTGTAGCGTAGATTAATTCGATTGACTGAGCGTTGCCTGACTCAGTGAATAATTTCAGAATAATTTTTGCCCAACTCTGCCACCAGGATACTTTCTTTTGAAAGTCATCGTACCAGAATACTTTTTCTTTTGAAAGTCATAGTACCAGAATACTTTCTTTTGAAAGTCATAGTACCAGAATACTTTCTTTTGAAAGTCATAGTACCAGAATACTTTCTTTTGAAAGTCATAGTACCAGAATACTTTCTTTTGAAAGTCATAGTACCAGAATACTTTCTTTTGAAAGTCATAGTACCAGAATACTTTCTTTTGAAAGTCATAGTACCAGAATAGAGGTGTATCAAGGAATTTTCATTTCTTTTCCAGTGCTCATTTGAACGTGTTTGATAGAGGACAGAGATAGAGGGACTACAAGAATAGCCCCTCCCCTCCCTCCAGCTTTTTCTGACACTTCTGATCAAATGGGAGGAGCAAGAGAAATAAATTCCTGGATATGCCTTGGATAAGTACTCAGCTCAGCACTTTTTAATTTTTGAGCGGTTTTCATAAACACATGATTAACAAGTACAGTGGAACCTCGATTAACCGGACAGGTTGGGACCGGACATCATCTGGATAGTCAAAATTCAGGGATCGGATGACGTGAAAAATGCGTTTGTTATTAGCTTAAGGTGATTCAACGGTCGATTAGTTCCAACTGTGGACTTCACGTCGCGCTGCTCAAAAAGTCAACAGCTTTTTGCTTAATTTGACGATTTCACGCTAAAAACACAAAGTTGAGGAACGTCAGCACCTGCGAGCATTCCTCAGGAAAATATAATGAAAGTTTCAGGCTGAAACACTCAAAAATAAAGCCGGAAATTATGAAAAACAAAACTTCCAGTAAGCCGCAATGAGTGCGATGGAGGCAGATAGACGTATCATCACTCGCGCTCACTCTCACTCACTAAGCTTACGGCGAAACGAATTTCATAATTTACGGCTTTAATTCTTAACCAATTTTGCTCATTTTGGACTCAAAAATCCATAAAAAAATTTTGCAGGTGCTGACGTTATTGGATTTTGCGGTTTATCTATGGTTTCATTTTAAGACACCAAAAACACAACTTTTTTAAAAGCGACTAGTGGCGCTATCCATCGGATTGAAATCTGGAAAAGTTTCGCCGGGAATCACCTTAATGTGCTCTATTAGGGTACATATTTACATTAGAACTTGCATACTGCATATTACCTTAAGTCATTCCTTTAAAGAACAAATCTTTCTTCTTCTGGATGAATACATCGTTTCTTTTTCTCGCAGCCATGTCCCTAATTCTTTTGAGCAATGGGAGTTCTTGTCGCCTGCTTTCTTCTTGTTGCTCAAACAGTCAAACCTCGACATTGAAATCTAGATCTAGATAAATTAAGTACAACTGATCGAAATATATATCCCAATCATGGTTTGGTTAGGTTTCCCCCAGTTTCTCTCGTTCGAGTTTTGAAAACAGTTTCCGGACCCCGTCCAGATAATTGAGTGTCTGGATAATTGAGGCTCCACTGTATTAGGTTGTATGATAAGATTGTTGACAGATAACAGCACCAAAAACGAGGAAAAAATACTTTAGAACATACTAGAGCCCTAATGACGTTGATATTTTAATAATTCACTTACAAATTTAAAAGCAGGAACATAAACCCATTTTTGCATCATGTAGTTTTATGATAGTGCCATACGTTTGCCAGAATTCAAAGACATTAGATAGTAAACGCATGTACCAACTTGATATGTCAGCAATAATATCCAAGTTTTAGAGATAGGAGGCAGTTCAAAACCAAATATTGTTAAAGAAATGCGGTGAGGCTGTGTGTGTGTTGAGGCAGTAAGAATTCATTTCGATGTCTGACCTGGAAGAGAGATCTATTTTCTAAAATTTTCAGGAGCACATCAGTGTTAGTTTGAAGCAAAGCTCATGATGACTGAGTGAATTGATCCCACTTCAATGGAATTATTTCCTGCGAGGACAAAAAAAAATAAGAAACTGCACTTAGTGATGAATAAATATCCAACAGAATAAACAATCGGTGCAAATTTTAGGATAGAATAGGAATCATTATAAAGTTCGGTAGGTAACTTGCGACGGTTTTAGGTTTCAAACCTTTGTAACGGCCATTATACATATATATTTTTTTTATTTATGTAAAAATATAAAAATTAATTTGGGAAAAGTATTATTATCCATACTTTGAAGGTCTGGCAGGTTTTCATTAAATTTCTTTGAGGGGGGGGGGGGAGAAGTTTCCCTCTTAAAAAAAATAAGACTTTCCTCAGCCTCCCCCCCCCCCCCCGAACCACAAATTCTATATAGCATTGATGAGATAATTTGTCCATGAATTCAAGTTAACGTAAGTTACTGCTTCCAGAAAGAAGAAAAAGAAGGGGGAAAAAAAACCATCACCTTGAGTAAAGATTCAATAGAGCAATTTGGGACAAGTATCGGATGGAAAAAAAATCTAGAATTGTTATTTTTCTGTAAAGTTCTTCATTTCTTTGGAAAACTTTTTCTCTTCATTTCCCTACGTTTAATCTTCCTCTTTCAAGTCACTGTAAACTCTGCGTCAACGCAACCTCTCTTTAGCCCCTCTTGGTAATTAAAAATCTTTAAATAATAACGTACTCAGCCTGTCAGGAAATGAAATCATTGAGTTGGTGGTTCGAAAGTTTCTGAATCCGGACTGCCGTATCCACTCGAGCCGTCATCCCTATGCTGTTGTTGTTGCTGTTGTTGAATAATTTGGGGCGGGGTCGGTAACATTGTTGGTGGGAAACAAGAGGCGCTGCAGGCTTGCCGCCGCACCTCGACAGCTCCTCCTACATTGCCTCTTGCTGGCTGAAATCAAAAGCATCACAAAATAATGAAATGGATAAGGAAGGTGGATAATAAACAGATTTTAAGGTGGAAGTTCAGTCCCTACAAAGATCCTTTTTCTGTAATAAGCATAAAAGAATTGTCAGAATTTTTTTTCCCTAGATAATTCTGTGATTCTGGTTGCAGAATGAAGGTAAAGCGTAGTACATGTGAAGTTATAGCTTCAATTCAAATTGTGAAATTGATGTTAACTTAACGGCTTAAATGCAACAAATAGAATTGATGCTTTACATTTTTTCCTTAAATTTTTTTTCAATGACTTTCTATGACAAGCCTTTTTTTTCCTTACGCAACTTTTCAAAGTTGAAAGAGGCAGAAATAATGGACAAAACGACATTTTTTGTGCCTCTCTTGCCTTGAAACGTAACGGGGGAAAAAGGAAATCTTTTTTGATAGAACAAAAGTTTGAAGCAGATACAATTATAATTGGAAGGTGTACTGTCTGATTCATTGACAATTTTTTGTGTGTATTTTCTGATGAATAATGAACTATTATTAGGTACTGCAATACAATCAGCATTAGGATATTTCCTGGACTTCATATAAATTTAGTTATAAAATAATGAAATTACTTTGATTTATTACAAAATACCTAAACAAAAAAATAATTAGACGAAACCCGCACCTTGAAAATAAAGAAAATTCTAAAGTTATATATTCTATAGGGATAGATCAGTGGCGTAGCGTGCAATTTGGCAACGTTGCATTGGGTCCTTTTAAACCCATGTAAAAGGTCGAATGCAACGGTGTTCACCGAACACCCTATTGTTCGATCTTGTTAATGAGTTTTAATGGACACATTACAACGTTGCCAAATTGCACGCAACGCCACTGGGATAGATACCAGTGACGTAACGTTAAATCAGGCAGCTTTGCATTTCATTCATTTAAAAGACTAAACTAAAAGGTGAGAAGTAAACATCCTCAAAATCAACCATTTGCATAGGTAGGTTTGAATGAGCAGAACACAGAGTTGTCTGATTGCATGCTACTGTACATTCCAGTAAATTGATAGAAAATGGGAGCACAGGCTTTCAGAGAGAATCAGACAATTTCAGGTTTTCAGCAGTTAAGCAGGTAAGTACACATTCAAGAATTGAAAGAGAATCTGCAAAAGCACTTATTTTAATTTTTGTTAAAGAACCAAAATATTGTTAATACCATTTAAGAAATCTTTTAATCTCTCAATTTGTTTTTTTTTTTTTTTGTTTTTTGTTTTTGTTTTTTAAATAAGTATTCTGAAAGATTTTAAAAATATTTTTAAAATCTTCATGGATTTTAAGATTTTTTTTTTCTGCTACTTGGTTAATTTTCTCTGATTTTGAATTTCCTAAATTATCCTAGATGCTGTTAATTTATTCGCTGCTATTCTCATCATTACGTTTCTCAGAGCCTGATTAACCCTTTCTGACAAAGTGATGAACCGCCTCTGTATGAAAGATGATCTGTATGAATCCAGAAGAAATTTCAAAAAAATCGACTGTCTCATTTAAATCCTCAAAAAGCTTTTCTCCGGGAGGTTAGATATCCAACCTCATTTGAAAGGCAAATGTTTTCTTGATTCATGTCAGAAAGGTGTTAACTCTCATTCTCTCTTACGGCTACCCGTTCGCCGTTCAGTTCCCTACCTGCAATTGACTGACTTGCCTTCTGATATGTGCTAAGCTGGAGGGATTGTAGGCCATATTTGCAAACACCAATCGCTCCTCGTAATCATATTCACAGAGTATCTTGTTATCACAAAGGTAAAACCGGTCGCCAACACAAAACCTGCAATAAAAAAACAGAGAATAGAAATTCAATGCAAAAACACAAGAGAATGTTTAAAAACTTTTAGGTAGGTATAAAAGCACTACGTAGACGTTTAGAGGGAAAATTAACGGCAACATTTAGGAAAATTTTTTATGAGCTCAAAAGAATAAATTCCAAAAAAGGAGAAACAAACAGATTTTCAAGTCAAGGAGATCCAATTCAGTTTTGCTCTTCAAAAATGAGTACCAGGACGCTTTTTCACATTTCTCCCAGTTTTTATCAATATATTTCCTACCTTCGTAACTGACCCCCCCCCCCTTCCATCTCTTTTCACCGACAGGTAGATCAAAATAAGATCACAAATGATTGATGCCCTATGCATACATAGGTACCTACCTAGTTATTTCATGGGACCGCAGTTGTTAAAAGAAAACTAGTGTTAGATACCTACTCATAATTAGAGGCAGATACCTACAGTAGGTATATTTTTATTCATCTTGTCCACAAAAAAAGGAAAAGTTAACTGTTAATTTTTGCTCTTTTCCTGCTTAAGTGCTGAGGGGAAATTAATAGGTCTTTATTATATCAGCAATAGGTGCAATAGAAAAATGGAGACATATACTTACAGAAGAAAAAAAACAAAAAAAAAACCAAAAGAATAAAACAAGTACTTAGAGCTTAAAAGTACTTGTTGATAGCAGAGATAACCTTTTGGTGCCTACTTATTGGAACGAAACTTACGAAACTATGACTGCGATGGAAAAAGAAATCCGAGAATAAAATAAGCTAAAATAAAAGGAAGTCTTTCATTGACGGAGCTGATAGCGAAAGCTATAGATTCTTTCCGCTTGCACGGTGATGTCTATAACATTTAGTTCTTTGAGGAAAAATCCTGTAGGAAAATCAAGACACAAGCTCGACGAGTTCTGATTGGTTATTGGTTTTAGGTGAAATGGCGCAGAGGACATTGTTGAACTTAACCTTCGAATTCGTTCACGCGGTCCGGTCACCTTGTTTCAAATGCGTGAAGCGTTGATGTATTCCCTACAACACTTTTCATCTCGAGCTTCTAATCTAAAATAAAAATTATTATTTTCGCATGCAACTATTTCGACGCTGCAATGTTGCGAATTGCCTAGCTTTGATTTTGAAGGCACTCGCCATTTTTTCTTTGCTAAACTCAGAGTTTAAGGTGATATATGTACATACGCTGCATAGGCTGTCGAAAAAGTAATGCAACGGTCATTTTTTTTGAGCGGACGAAAAAAGCTTGCGAATTTTGGTTTACGGATTCGCACAGATAGACGCCAACGGAGTAGATACCTACCGATAAAACGAGACCATGTTTAGCAGTTTAGCTCATTTGGTCAAAAATTGATCGAAATAAACCGTTTCTCCCGTGGCACCTCGCACGAGCGCCTCCAACATTTTAGGGTACTTTTTGCAAAGAAAAAACCGAGAGAAAAGAGTTATTGCTTAGTTACCTGTGATTGCATTGTTGACAGGCAAAACATTCTAAATGATAAACATTACTTTTCGCTCTCATGACCATCTCGAAAGCGGGAATTGGTTTATTACAAGCTGCACAATGACCCGTTGAACCGAATAACCTGCAAAAATAAAAACAAAATAAACGTTGGTTTACGCCCGTAAAGTGCCGTAAAAGGATTATTTTCCTCTTGCCCAGAAAAATAGCCTTGAGGACGATTATGGGTGAGTACGCATGCAATCAAAACCACCCACATTTATACTAGGAATATCAACAGTGGCGTCACTATAGACTTTTGCATTTGGGGGCAAAATGTGAGATTCCCTATAAGGAGGGTCTGTGGGGACCCTCCCCTCCCCCTAGTTATAAGGGGGTCTGGGGGTCCACCCCCGAAAATTGTTGAAAAATTGAGGTTTATTACGCAAAATTTCATGCTCTACTGAATGAAATTTTACTGAAAAGCACCGACAAAAATGACCAAATTACACTTTTCCACTTGACACAACGATTTTAATTTATTGGCCTATTTAGACATTGATCACAGTTCAACTTTAATTGGCTTTAAAATCCTATCCTCTGAAATAATTGAAATTAAAAAAATATAAGAAATAAAATAAAAATAAATTACCGTGAACCTTCGAGCTTCAATAATATTTATTGATTTTTTTTTTGGTCATAATATCCCCCCCCCCCCCCCCCCTGTCCCTTTTCCTCCTACCCTTTATGAAGCAAGCCCACCGAGTATACTCGTTTTACTCTTTTAGTTTATTTCACATTGTTTCAGTCTTCATTCCAGTTAAAGGCGATTCTCGAATATTCTCGATGAAAACATTTGCAAGATAAGATTTATTCGGGCGCCTTCAATCTACCGTATAGGCAATTCCAACTCCCTCGAGTACGAACAGTTAACTACCTTCCCTATATAAACGTAAGAGAGGCGTTCTTCTGAACTAACCCGGCCCTTAAGGGGTGTCTCCACCTGCGAATGTAAAAGCGCGAATAAACTGATTGAGCCAATGAGCTGCCTTGAAGTCGATAGGTCGAGTCCGATGTATCGACAACAAAGAAGCCCATTGGCTCAAACAGTCAATTCGCGCTTTTACATTCGCAGGTGGAGAGACCCCTTTAGAGGGTTTTTTTCTCTTCCTTTGCTCTGTTCAAAGAAATATGACAGAAAAAACAGTGGCGCGCGTAGCGTGCAATTCGGCAAGTTGTAATGTGTCCATTAAAACCCATTAAAAAGATCGAACAACAGGGTGATCGGTGAACACCTTCGCATTCGACCTTTTACAAGGGTTTAAATAGACACAATGCAACATTGCCAAATCGCACGCTACGCCACTGAGAAAAAACAAACCAGCGACGAATTGAACAATAAATAAAACAGGAACGGGTATAATGCTGGGATTCAACCTAAATTGGCGAAGACGTTTCGGCTCAAATCGCAACCATTTTTAACTAAAAAAAAAATAATTTCCGATGGATCTGTCACAACTTTTAACATACAATGAGAAAAAGCAAGAGGCAAAGAAACTGAGCCTATGTGTAAGATATGCGTAGTCTTCACCACGGCGGCTACCACCGTAGAGTTTCCAAAATTACAATCTATAAAGCTTCTCAATGGTTAGGTGAGTATATCCGTTTGAAACGAGCTCTATGTCCATGCACAAGTAGGTATCAATAATGGGGCTCTTGCAAACTTTTGCTACAGGTGATTGAAGAGTTGGTTCTTGCATAAAAACCTGTAAAAATGCCAATGACAGCCATTCTCATTTGAGCGTGACGTCCGTCACACCTTTTATTTCCCTGTGGCTTCATTTATTAATTGAGTTCAATACTTCATATTTTCAGGGATGAAACTTTCCATTGCTTTGAATCAAACACATATTTTTATTGATTTTTGAAGGTTGATTCTCACCCACGAGATTCCCATCTAAATTGAGACATAGGTACCTCTGTGTTTCCGTAGAGAAATTGACAAATTAGACAGGAATCTCCCATGATATACCTGCGTTGAACCGCTATTAGCATCTTGCCTTAATAGCAGTTATGTGAGTGTAAGAGGAGAAGGAGGTCCCAAGTGAAAAAAAAAAAATGTTGTTTGTTTTTAATTTTATTTGAAAGAGGACGTTCTCATGCAGCTTTAAAATGGTATGATACATTGTATAGTTTAGAAAAAACAACAACAATTTTTTATGAATTTTTGAAGTTAGAGAGTCCTTATCAGGTCAGCTGATTTTCAGTTTTTTCTTTTTGCGATACTGAAAAAAACCTGGTTTTTTTACCTTTTGGTGCACTTTTCTCAGGAACTAGTAATGCGATTTTCATGAACTTTTTTTATAAATTTTCCTCAGAAAAACTACGGAACTAGGATATTCTGTGAAGCTCCTTTTTTTTTTTTTTTTTTTTTTTTTTTTTTTTTTTTAATAGACATTCAAAGCTCAAAAAAAAGTAAAAAAATCAACCAAACTTTCAACTTTAAAAAAAAAGTTTTCAATGAATTTTTAAAATCCTAGTTCCACTTATAGTCAACACTCATACACAACTTCATGCAAAATTGCAGCCTCGTAGGTCAAATAGTTCCTGAGAAAAGTGCACCAGAAGTGAAGCATATTTAACATTGTTTAACATAGGACCTCCTTCTCCTTAATACAATGGCGGCTCGTGCAATGTGGCAACAATGGACTCCCTCCATTTAAACTTATGTAAAATAATCGATTCTTTGGTGAGGCGCTGTGCCTCACCTAGAATCGATCTTTTAGCACAGATTTTAATGGCAAAATAGCACTGTTGCCAGATTGCACGAGCCGCTACTGCCTTAATACTGAATTTTTGACTTAATGTGATTTTCGTGATTTTCGCTGGTTTTTACATCCGATTGGACTATTCATTTGCTCACAGGAAAAGTTTGCAAGAGCCCCATTTGTATGTATGATGGGAATGCATATTGCATAGGCACCTACCTTAAATAGTCTCTTTTACAGAGTATTAGATTAGCTTTGGTGTAGAGGGTGGATCCAACCTCGCCTAGTCGACAATCACAGCAGCCGCATTTGAGACAATCCTCATGCCAGAAGGAGTCTAGAGCCTTCAAAAGGAATCGCTCGGTTATCACTTTGCCGCAATTGGCGCATTCCTTGAGAAGCGCCGTCGCGGCTGTAGGCGTCGTGGTCGTTCCCCCGGAGGGCAGCCCTCCTCCGGATTCTGTCAACAAAACAACCAAGAAACATACTTAAGTATAGAGTTCATTCATAAATTCATAAATGCATGGGTTGTGACTAGTGAGACACGTTCACAGTATAAATCGCAAAACGTACACTGGGTGTTTTTGTTCACATTATTGAGACATCGAAGGAACACGTTGAACTTGTATAAAGTCGGCACCAGTGGCGTAAACTTGGGATTTTTATGGGGGGGGGGGGGCAAACTAACTTTTGAGAGATGCACTATGGGGGTCTGGGGGGACACCCCCCCCCCCCCCCCCGTGAGAGGGGGGGTCCAGGGTTCTCCCCCGGTAAAATTTGAAAATTCAGGCTCTCTCAGACGATATTTTAAGCAATGTTATCGCATAAAAATGCCACCAAATTTATAAAAATTAAAAATAGATTTTACGTTTGTTTTCTTCATTTCTCGCAGGCAAAAAAGGGAATTTTTCAGTTTAGACTTTCAGCTTGATGAAGCTGACATTTCTAGGCTTTGGGAAACTGTTCCTCGCGGTTAGAAGTCTTCTGGAAATTTATAAAGGACTCTTAAACCCTAAATTTCTGCAGTATCTACATGTAATGTTCCGCTCAAGGGCGTAAAATTTGAGATTCTTTTTGAGGGGAGGGGGTAGCAAATAGTCCGATACTTTGGGGAATCTGGGGGGGGGACTTTTCAGCAATAGGGGGCCCGGGGTATTCCCGCGGGAAAATTTGAACACTTGGGTTCTCTCAGACTATATTTTAAGCGATTGAATCTTTCAAAAATAACCAACCGACAGAAGTAGACTCAATTATATTTTCTTTATTTCATTGACGACAGAGGAATTTTTCACTTTAGATATACTTTAGGTGCAGTTTCAGGGTAAAATGGAGCCACTTATTCTTGCCATTTTTTGCTCCTCGGTTCCTGTAATTATTCCTTCCTTTCTTTATTTTTTTGTATTTTTCCGTCTTTTCTTTTCTCCCTCCCTCTTTTTCCCCTCCTCTTTTTCATCAAATTATGGGGGGGGGGCAAAATGATACTTTGCCCACCTCTCCTCAAATATTGGAGGGGCAAAAAGGCCAACCCCCCCCCCCCCCCCCCAAGATTACGCCACTGGTCGACGCTAAATTCTTCTAATGGTCTTTAGCTCCTAAATATGCTACCAACTTTATCAAACATCGCGACGAATGAACAAGTGGGTATAGAAGTGTTTTACGAAAAAATATCTCAAATGAAACTAAATGTTCAAATTCCTGTTTCGTTTAACCCGGCGACCTACAGTCAAGTTTACGAACAAAATTTTTTGGCAGATGTAGGTATAAATTAGCCACCAAGCGAGGCGAGGTTAAATCTTACAAATGGGGCTGCTGCACACTTTTGCTATAAGCGATTTAAGGTGTTCACCAAACACCCAATACTTTGATACTTTTCATGGGTTTAAATGGATGAACTGCAACGTTGTCAAATTGCACACTACGCCACTGAATCGCATAGTCAATATCGCGTTTCACAAAGCTTGAATGAAATTTGACAACGAGGCGCGGCTCTCAGCTTTCCTTTAGTGTCTCGTGGCGTCCGGCGTCCGCGCTGCCTCGCGCGCCACGCCGTGAGAAAATTACCGACCGATCCTGACCGTGCTTTTTCGACAAGTCTCATTTCCGAACTCACGCGACCTTTTGTTTGACTTTTAATTTTCGAGTGACATTTAAGATACACAATATACACCTTCCCTCTCTCTCCTACTATACCCTGCGCTGTGCTCCCCCATTATTGGCCCATTGCAAACTGCAACTACTTACTCAGCTTTCACACTTAAGAATTTGGATTACGGCTTCCATCAACCTCCCTCCTCCCTCCTCCCTTTACCCTTCCACCAATGATGCCACCAACACAAGTATATCGTCGTATATGTACATATGTATGTATACTCACGTCATCGCACGATTATTATGCCAATGTTTCGTGTGCATGGCTGAAAAGGCTCACCTCTCCTTTTTTTTCTTTCTTTTTTTTTGAAGGAGAAAAGAGGAAAAGGCGGACTCAATTACTTCTGATGCAGGGAGGAAATGAAAAGCAGACGGAAGGAGCATGACAGCTAATTAACCTTTTTCCAGATTATTATTTTCTATTTTTTTATTTTTTTTAACGGTTCCACTTGGCTTTGCCCTCCCTCCCCACTCCCCACTCCCCACGCCCCTTCTACTAGGCATTGAACACAATCCTTCCAGTATCGGATTACCTTACACCGTCCCTTTCCAGAGGAAAAACGTCGTAGAAGCAACATCTCGCCGGTTTTCCAGGAGACATGTGTAACTGCGTTCCAACCAACGAGCTATGTAGGAATAGAGAGGCTGATACACTGTTAAAAATCGACCAAACATTCCAGAGTAAAAGTCTGAGCGAACATTACAATGATGGTACATTTTACTCTCATGCGGAGTGAAAATATGGGTGGACCGGGAGTAAGGGGCGAAAATTACTACCCAGGAGGGTGTGTAGTGTGTACGCCTCCTCGGTGGAGTATTATTATTTTTTAACCCCGAAAAAGAGCAAATAATGACTATCTCTTTCCTCCTTTTCGCACCAATATCTTACTCTGAAAACTGTTCACAGGGAGAAATCGTGGCTTTTGTGTAACCGGAGTCGAGGTGAACATTTCTATCAGTGTTATAAGTCCCAAAACAAAATTGGGCAGCACGGGCGCGATCTAAGTCTGGTTTGTTTGCCTCGTATTTTTTAACCTTAAATATAAAAAATTATTATGATTAATTCGGCGGAAATTAGTTTTAAACAAAAAGTGGAAGTGTTTTAGAGTGGCTATAAATCGGACAAAGAAATCGATTTACCACTTGCAATGTTCTCGCAGCACAGAGACAAATTTATGCTAGGAGCTACAGAGAGAGAGAGAGAGAGAGAGAGAGAGAGAGAGAGAGAGAGAGAGAGAGAGAGAGAGAGAGAGAGAGAGAGAGAGAGAGAGAGAGAGAGAGAGAGAGAGAGAGAGAGAGAGAGAGAGAGAGAGAGAGAGAGAGAGAATGGACTTCATAAACGAGCTGAAATTGAGTTGAATTCGTGGGACGAATCAGGGATGGCTATTGAATAAGAATTTAATATCATTGGTCTAGTGTTCATGCTGATGAAATCGCTTGAGTTAAGCTCTCTCGTGCAGAGGACAAGTAGTTGCCAAACTTTACGAAAATTTCTCATATTTTGAGTTTGTCCAACTACCGCGACTGAATTAGGCTTTAGATGAATCAGACTTTTGAACTAGTAAAAGTTTTGGTATAACTGAAACATATTTTTGATTAAACTGAAATCAGCTCGATCAAATTCAAAACTTCACGCAAACAAAATTTAGTTGAATGGTCAATTGAAGAGTCTATTACGTAAAGTTTTGCTGCAACACCAAAATTAACGTGCATATTAAAAACTGTCAAATCCATTTTCCAACCCGGAAAATCGCCAGTAGTTATGAGATTATACGATGATGAAGTAGGCATACATATTACAAATATATATTCGGTGCAAATAGTATTCAGTTTACCACGAATATTTAAAATGGACGATACTTTCAAATGATTACTTAATGCGAGGTAACGAGTGGATTTTTATGGCTTTTACACTATGTTAGAAATGTTCACTCCAACTCCGGTTACATAAAAGCCACGATTTCGCCCGGTATATAGTTTTGTGAGTAAGATAAAAATATTTGTGGAGTAGAAAATGGTGTGAAAAGGAAGAAAGATACAGTAATAATTTGCACTTTTCCGGAGTTAAAAGATGATTTTACTCCATATATAGAAGAGGCATGACCACCCTCCTCGATAGTATTTTTTGCTCTTTACTCCCGGTGCATTCTATGTTTACTCTGCATGAGAGTAAAATGTACCCACATTTTTATGTTTGCTCCGATTTTCACTCCGGATTTTTGGGCAGATTTTTATCGGAGTGATAGGCACAAAAAAAAAAAAAAAAAAAAAAAAAAAAAAAACGAAACCAATTTGTGAGTGTTTTTATACGAAAGAAATCACTTTCTATTTTACCGTATCAAAATTACGCAAAAGACCCATTGTTTCAGTCGGGGATGCAACATTAGAAAGCCCGAGCTTACATTATATTTCACACTCTCCATCGATATAGGAGAAGGATGACCAACTCTCCAATAAGTGTCGATTCACCTTAAAATAAAATAATCATAAGTGGGATTTATTGGCTTAAACCGGCAACTTTTCCGTCCACACAATACATTAATATCAGAGCATAGCAACGACCGGAGAGAGCATTTCATTAATGACAGCGTTTTGCGTCTGCATTGTTGAATGGCCGAGCACAGTGCGATAGCAGCACTCGAGAGTGCGGGAATATGATGTCCCTCCCGCATACTCACACTCACACACACAGAGACTCACTCGAAAAAAAGCAATTTTAACGTTTCAATTTTATTTACAATGACTCCTACTATAAAGTTTTCATGGGGGAAAAAAAAGGAAAGTTTTAATTAATTTTTGAACAATAATTAAACATTTCCACCCGAGCAAGAGGCAGAGGGGGTAGCGAGAGGGAGGGAGCAGAGAGGACGGGCGACGCGGCAGTGAGACGAAGACCGGACAAAGAAGATTAAAAAACAAAACACAGACAAAAAAAACAAAAACCAAAAAAACAAAAAAAGGGGAAGAAAATGAAAATGAAATAGGAAAAAAAAGTGGTAAGTTATGAGACAGTGAGGGGAGAGGGGAGGTTACGCTTTAAAGGGTGGGGGGGGGGGGAAAGGGGGGAGATGATGTAAGCGGAAGGGTAACAATAGGGATAGTACTTCCAAGGAACGTCATCGAAAGGAAGGAGGAGAGAAAAATCCGACTTTTTCAATTTAATTTTTTTTTTTTTTTTTATCTTTTTAATTAATTTTCAGAAAATAAAATACACATCATAATTGTGTACGCACTTTCATTGAAAGTATTTTTTCATTGCGCAAAGCATTGGAGATGAGCTTCCGTGGAGCAACGGAGGGGAGGGAAAGCCGAAAGCTTCGCCCGAAACCAAAAGTCGCGAGGGAAGGAGGGGTCTCTTTTATAATTTCTCTAACAGCCGCGAATTTTAAGCTCGTTGCTTTTTAACGGTTCGTCGAGTTCTTCTTTTTCTTCTATGTTTTGCTTCACCTGGGAGAGAATCGTCGCTCTGTGAAATATATAATTGTTACCCATTCGCTTCATTCGTATTCTAAACAATGCAGCACAAGAGTGTCACTGGGTGCTTAACCGGTCATGACTAAGATTAAAAGAGTGCATTGAAACACTGGGAATCTGGTAAGAATAATATAGTGATGCAAGATATACGGAAACAGGTGTGAAAATACTAGCTGAAACTTTTCTGACGCAACATCGTAAAATAAATGGTAACTTAGTTAGTAGATATTGAGTTAACTTGGCTGTTCGCTGAAAAAGTAACTTGTACACTGTTAAAAATCAGTCAAAAAAGCCGGAGTGAAAATAGGACCAAACATAAAAATGAGGGTAAATTTTACTCTCATGCGTAATAAAAATAGAATGCACTGGGAGTAAAGAGTGGAAGATACTATCGAAGAGGGTGGTCATGCCTATTCTAGGGAGGAAAATCATATTTTAATCTCGGAAAAGTGCAAATTATTACTAGATCTTTCCTCCTTTTCACACCATTTTCTATTACACAAATATCTTACTTCCAAAACTATATACCGGGAGAAATCATGGCTTTTATGTAAGCGAAGTTGGAGTGAACATTTCTAACAATGTAAGTATTTGATCAAGCGTTTGCTTGTATTATTTAAATACATACACACTGAGAAAAAAGAGGCTGTTAAAACTATAAGAATAGAACCATAGATGTGTTTCGCCTTATTTCAAAAATAAGATCTATCCTTGCAATAGTCGGCGCGCTTGAATCTACACGAATTCCGATTGTCTCTATAGAATTCCGATTATTTCTATGGGAATTAAAGCGCGGGCATATCCTATCGGAAAATTCATTGAATCGATCGGAAATTTTTCTCAGTGCAATCGCATCATTCGACGTGACATTCTGACGAGTGCAAGTATGTTTGTGTATGTACGAACAACAAACTTACGGTTCACTTTTTATCTCTTTCAATTCAAGAGCAACTGTTCCTACTTGCGCGATCTGTTTCTGCCTACTTAAGGAATTGAAGGCGAATCATGTCTCGTTCCAGAAAATGCTCCGTCATTCATCAACTTCCGCAGTGAGTAACAATATTCTTTTCAGTTTCTTAAGGACTCCATATTTTGTATTACACGAATTCTGTCTAACTTAGGATTTGAGTTTAATCGCCCCTCCTCCTCCCCCCCCCCCCTCCCCCCAGAAAAAGTCTCTGGGTCCACGAATGCCCTAGTTGTTTGAAAAGTAGGTTAGAGCTAGAAGAGTAGAGTATACTAAAAGACCGAGTGTTCTGGACGACGCGACGCCATTATTTTTCGGTTAGCAAAATCGACCGCACGGTTAGAAGACAGATTTTTGGCGCGCAGTTCAAATAATATACAAGGCACGCTTCCATGAGTCCCCTGAAATCCAAATACGTCAATTAACTCATTTTGCCGTTTTAAATAGATAAACAATCGCAATTAATTTTACAAAGAAAACATTACTAACCAATACGACACGACTGAAGCAACCCAAATGCTCACTCAAAGTTTCATTCCTGATATGCTGATCGCCGCCGTTTTCGGTTAGAATCGGCTCTCTCATAAGTAGCATTGATCCAGAATACTCGGGTCTTATATACTTAGTATACCCTAGAGCAAAGTATATACCAGTGGCGTAGCGTGCAATTTGGCAAGGTTGTATATTTCCCATACAAACACATGCAATAGGTCGAATGCAAAGGTGTTCACCGAACAACCAATTGTTCGATCTTTTCCATGGGTTTAAATGGACAAGTTGCAATGTTGCCAAATTGCACGCTACGACTACGCCATTGCTGCAGAGTACATTCCGTTTCTGCCAACGTTGGTTGTTGTTGCTCGCAATGGGGCTCTTGCAGACTTTTGCTGTGAGAAAATGAATAGTCCAATCTGATGTGAAAACTTGCAAAAGTCACGAAAAGCACAATAAGAAAGTCTAAAATTTAGTATTAAACTCTCATGACTGCTTTAACGACAAGATCACAATGGCGGTTCAAAGCAGGTATCATGGGAGATTCCTGTCTATTATGTCACTTCCTCTACGGAAACACGGAGATTTGTCTCAATTTAGATAGGAATTTCCCATGATACCTGCGTCTCTCAGCCATTAAGCCAAATTTTGAGAGTGAATTTTGTGATACTTAGTGTACTCATCGTCATTTTTACAGGTTTTTATGGAAGAATCAACTCTTCAATTCCCTGCAGCAAGAGTTTGCAAGAGCCCCATTGAGGGCGGATTAAACTTCGATGTAGATGGTAGGAAAGTAGATGCGGTTGCAACTGTCTTAAAAACTCCTTCAAAAGCATTTGATGCAACACTACACGCTAAGAAAATAAGAGCAGAGTAAATTTTCCAGCACTAAAGCTATTGTTTTTATAGTACCAGATAGGCGGATAGAAATGCAGGAATTAAGGGAATCATAATTTATTAAGAGAGAAAAGCAATGACTCAAAACATCTAGGAGTCTTTACAGCTGGTACCATTGGAAGAGTTAGAGCTATTATTAGTTTTTCTGCTTCTTGGCAGAATTACGTTCATTGATAACAAAATGCGGATTAACCAATAATAATAATAATAATCACTTTGAAAACTTACGTAACGCAATTAAATCGCGGAATTCGAGGGTTGGACAAAGCTATGTGAGGTGGGGGAAGGGATGATGCGGGGGGGGATTCGAAGACGGCAAAGGAGCAGCGTTTTCGAATGAAATGAAAACAAACGACACCAAGCACAAGCTCACCAGAGGAGACGCATTTCCCTCCTCGCAGGTGGTGGTATATGTATAGCAAAGCTGGCACTCAGGCATTGCCACATCGAACGCCAGAAAAAAAAAAAAAAATCCTTCCGACTCATAGGAGAACGTTGAAAAATGCCTTGCAAATATTTTAGACCTTCTCTCCTCAAAATCTGCACAGAGCAAATGTTTAACCCTTTAAGGGCCAAGCCCGAGTATACTCGTTTTTCTTGTCTAGGCTCCTTCACATTGTTTCAGTCTTCATTCTGGATAAACGCGACTATTGATTAAAACATGTACAAAATAAGATGTCTTCGGGCGCCTTCAATGTATCGTATAGGCAATTCCAACTCCCCCGAGTACGAATAGTTAACTATCTTCCCTTTATAAACGGAAGAGAAGCGTACTCTTGAAATAACCTGGCCTTTAGAGGGAAAGCAAAATCAGCCCTAAAAAAAAAGAAGCCAATAAAAGCCAAGAGTCACGAATTGATCTTTGTTTACATAGTATATGGATATTCAAAAATGTCTTACTTTGATTTCGTTGGCTTGACTTTTGGATTAAACTCGATTTTTCATCGAGGTGGAAAAAAAGGTTTCAGGTCGTTTGGTCTACTAAAATTTGGTCTACATGGTCACAAGATCTAATGAATTGCGTCTAATGACAAAAAGTCTAATTAATTAGGTCTACAGACAAGAAGTCTAATTAACTGAACATGGACGTCTTCTTGACAAAAAAGACTACAGGCATAGAATAATACAACCAGAACGGAAACTCGGTCGGATTTTGAAGCAAATCCATTTCGCGTCCGCCATGTTGGGATATAGGATGTTTACACCTGGATTCGCGCTCGTAAAAAAAAATATAGGACATGATCCGCGAAATTTTCATTCTGAAATGCCAATACAATAAAAGTGAGGGTGGAAACTTAAGATTTCTTTCCAGAATTTACAGAAATAAATGAGTTTCAACACAAATCTTACACGTCCGCCATGTTGGGATATATGACCACAGCGTTGCACATTGGTGCCGTTAAATTCCAAACTTGCTTCCATTGGCTCTTATGGGAGTTTCCGTTCTGATTGTATTATTCTGTGCTACAGGCTTTTGGTCCAAGA
This sequence comes from Trialeurodes vaporariorum, assembly GCA_011764245.1. Classification (NCBI taxonomy): domain Eukaryota; kingdom Metazoa; phylum Arthropoda; class Insecta; order Hemiptera; family Aleyrodidae; genus Trialeurodes; species Trialeurodes vaporariorum. Next base: position 67,521,349 of record VMOF01000111.1, read on the forward strand.
AAACAGGTCTACGACGAGTGAGTCTGGTTATCAACCTCTTGCGTATAATCAGACGCATACATCCCCCCCCCCCGAATTCAACTCAAAGTAATCAGTTATGAATTTCCCTCCAAATTTTGCAACACTGTCAAGTGAGCCTCCAAATAGGAGGATAAGATGGGTAGATAAATAAAAGAAAAAACGGCATTCGACTTTTTTCACGAGCCGCCATTGGAATCCGGCAACACAGTGATTACGAGAGAAAATTCGCCTACTTTGCATTTACTTTAATGGAAAAGTGGGCGGATTTCCCCATCCCGGCATAACGGCAACGGTGGGGGCGGAGTCACACCCAGTTTAAACCACCAAAGGAGCACCGAGCTGCTTCCGACGCTTCCGTGTCCTTGCTCGCGCCTCGACCTGCTACTATATCGCATTCTGCGTGTGTGTAGGTGCGTCTACGCGGCCGGCGCGGCGCGGGAACAGCGCGCGTAATAATACAGATAATGGAACAAATTAAATTAGAGAATGTTTTCAGTTTGATTAATAGTTTAAAAGAGGTTGTTGAAAGCTATCTATCCTATCTGCTCCCCCTCCCCCTCCCCTCTCCCCCCGGCCCTTCTCTCTTTGATTATAAGGGCCGCGCGAATGAAATTGAAAGCGAATTAAAAGCTAAACAGAGAGAAGGAGATGAGCTTTCGCGGCTAGGCTACGCTGCGCAGCGAGGAGAAAGGGGGGCTGAAAGTAGGGGGGGGAGAGGTGGGACAGGGTGAAATGTGATTAAACTGGCCAGCACTCGTCTTATTATTACTTCCTCTCTCTCGCCCCTCCCCGCAGACCTGTCAACCCCCTCCCTCTCGAAGACGGTGTGCGATGAGGTGAGTTTCAGACGACTGGAAACATTGTTGCCGGTTCACTTGCGGATCCAAGTTATTGTCCTTCTCTCTCTTCTCCCATTAGACTGCATGTGTTAGCAAAGGATAGAAGAGGGGTCGAAAATAACGTGACTGCCCCTGATCTGTCCTTTTCTAGCACACGCGATCAAATAGGAAAAGAGAGAGAAGGATAAATCCTCGGGTCCGCCAGTGTGCCGGATCGTATCGTATACGGCTCTTTTCAAAGGAACGAATCCGCAGCGGGGGTTTTGTGAATGGTAATGTATCGAATTCTCAATCATTTCGACCTATCGAAAAAGGATCGATCTTTGCGGGGAAGCTTATCCGAAGAGCTCCAAACTATCGATACTTTAGCGTGCGGGTTTCCAACGCCAACTATGGAGAAACAACAGTCTAGACATGGATCAGTCCAAACTGGAGAGAACAAGAACACGCAGAGAAAAAACTGGGTGCGACTTGGCAACGTTCAACTGAAAAAGGAGGAACGGGATTCTGAAACCAATAAACTTGATCCGCTGCTCTTCTTCCCGTCCCCCCTCCTATACTCTCTCACACTTTGTCACCCCCCCCCCCCCCCCTTCGACCATTTCAACTATCCTCTTCTTTCACTCAACCTGAGTCCTAAATTCTAGCTCTCTCTCCCCCCTCTCTCTCTCCCCCCCTCTCTCTCTCTCTCTCTCTCTCTCTCTCTCTCTCTCTCTCTCTCTCTCTCTCTCTCTCTCTCTCTCTCTCTCTCTCTTTTCTATTTTTTTTTTATCTTTCTCTTTTACACCTCCTACGTTTTCCGAGTAATGCGGGGGGGGACGGCGAGCGCAATAAGGGCACATGATGGGAAACTTGACACATGATTTGAGTTTGAACGTTCATGAAATATTAACTGTTCGGACGATGGGATTGGTTGTTGTCGGAGGAAAACAGAAGAGCTATAGGGCTCGCTGAATACATGGCTTCCCAATAAAATCGAACGTTGAAATGAGAAGGACTCTGGATAGAATTCAGGATCTTACATCGGCGTGGAAATATAGGTTATTTATTTTTCATCAGGTGTATATCAGGGCTTGCGCAACGGTATATACTTTGCAGGCATGATCTCGGTATCACGGTGTCATTGTTCTCATTAAAACTGACTCGAAAATTGGGTATGCAACCGTGTTGGCTCACGAGGAATACATAACATGCACGATAGATTGCCTATACTCAACTTTTTGATTAGTTTCAATGCGCATTTCCATGGCATCGAAGTGGACGAGCTTTTAGACAGCTGGGCTGTTGCACACTTTTGCTATACACGATTTAATAGTCGATTCTGGTGTTGAAACCTCCAAAAATAACGATGGCAGCACTAAAAACTTCCGAAATTCACTCCTAAACTTAATTAACGCTTTCATTTGCGCGAGTGTAATGGTGGCATAGGGCAGTAATAATGGGAGATTCCCATCTAACAATACTAACTCTATCAAGAAGTGACCAATAATAAGAGACAACTTTCATTTGATGCCGGTGTCACGTACCATTCATCTGATGTGTATCACTACTCTGATGAATAATTACCTACTCTATGAATCATCCTTGTCAGCATAAAGAGATTGATGAAATTAAGATAGGAATCTCCCATCATTACTGCCCTACGCAACCGCTACGCTCGCGCAAATAAAAGCGTTTTTGGGGTTTAGGAGTGGATTTCGGAAGTTTTTCGTGCTTCTCTCGTTAGTTTTGGAGGTTTTTACACCAGGATCGACTATTACATACATAGCTTACAGCAAAAGTGTGCAATTGCCTCATACATAACATGCACGACAGATTGCCTAATCGGCTTTCTGATTAGTTTGAATGCGCATTTCCATGGTATCGAAGTGTCACAGATTTTAGGCAATTAGCATACGTAAAGGGCTCGAGTCAACACCCCCCCCCCCCCCCGAACCTCTGGGTTGCCCCCCCACCCCCCTTCCCCGAACCTCTGGGTTGCCTAGCCAGTAAACACGGACAAGTAGTCTTTAGCCCACAATCGACTGTCAATTTAATGGAAAAAAAGTCATCACTTTCACGTCTCGTTCAACTCTGAACCCCCCCCCCCCCCATACATAGCTTACAGCAAAAGTGTGCAATTGTCTCATACATAACGCATGCACGACAGATTGCCTAATCGGCTTTCTGATTAGTTTGAATGCGCATTTCCATGGTATCGAAGTGTAACAGATTTTAGGCAATTAGCATATGTAAAGGGGTCGAGTCAACACCCCCCCCCCCCCCCCGGACAAAACTCAAAGCTACGCCACTGCTTTGCGCGTAGAAAATATCCCGAGAAATTGGGCAACTGCGCGATGTGATGTATGATACACGCTTAAAGTCAATTTATTGTGTAGTCGAAAATATGAAACGGACGAGGCTGAATATTTCTTTGGATAAACAAATTCATCCCGTGTATTTGTATGTTCACGTACGTTTTTTATGCACGTATACACGTAAGCATACACAACTACTATACAGATGCACCGCACTGACACAAAGAAACACTTTTAATGCGGACGTTTCGGTAAAGGAATTGATGTAAATAAATAACGGCGGACTTTGGCCTGCTCTTTGGCCAAGTTTTAGGGGAAAATTCAAATTTTCCTCACTTTTTTTTTATGTTTCTAAGGAACAAAAATAGTTCCAACGATTTTCCGAGTAAAAGACGTGTTGTTTGAGGTTATGTTACATTGTTGATGAGAACGGTGTCGGTGAACGGTGAGTTTGATGACCGCGTTTCCCGCTAGAACATGTATGAAGATAACCTCAAGGGTTACACCGGTTACACGATCGACCCGGTCGGCCATCTTGAAATTGGGCCCTAAGAGCTCCTTGAACGCCTAGAATGTGGCAGCCAATCAGCGTAGGATTCACAAACCGCTATACCCTATCATACACGGAAAAAAAAGATTAGTGAAAATAACCATACGGATACTTGATTTTGGCACCTGCTAGATGTTATAGTAAACTTGACCAGAAGTATGGTACATTTACCGATACTTGGAGTAAATTCGACATGCACTTAGGTAACATCACCTAGTACCTAGTCAAAACATAGTATACTACTGGTTAACATTACCACAACATCTAGCAGGTGCCAAAATCGGGTATCCGTATGGTTATTTTCACCGTAGTTTTTTTCCGTGTATATGGGTACTCTAATCTAGATAGACAAGCTGCGAATTCTAACGCTCATTCTAAGGGAACATTAAAATATGTGCTTTGCGAGGAGTGTATTTCACGTTCCACCCCCTCACAACATACTAAACAAGGGCTAGAGTGAGTGTGTGTGTGTGTGGGGGGGGGTCCCTAAAATCCTAACTAAAACTCAAATATTATACCTTGACCAAACTTGATAAAAAATAATGCCCCAAAACCGACAACCTCGCAACCTGGCTACTACAGAGTCCTCAGCCGGATCCAATGATCTACTCGCCGAAGGTGGAAGCCTAAAATCCTGTCCCTAGGATAATCCTCTATTCTCTGGGCGGACGATCGCAGGACTCGCAGGAGGACATTCTGCTCTCCTCTGCGGTTATGTATTTATTTCTGACCCCCTTCAAGCTTCCAGGTTATTCATAAAGATTTACAGTGGCTCCGCTCAGTGACGTCCTAAACCCCAATGAGATATATTCACCATTTTTATCCCCTCCCACTTTCTTTCTTTCAGCCGGACGAAGGGGGGGGGGGAGAGATCCACGTCCGAGGCCCGAATATTCCGCGTTATTTGTTTCAATACCAGACCAGTATAGCCGGTGCAGCGAGATATAGTTAATGCGGAGCTTTGACCACATAAATATAGCCTATTTTGACAAAGTAAGTGCGTAAAATACGACTCATATACTCGGAGTTATGGGAATTCGATGATTGAAATGAATACCGGGCGAGCTATTATTGGACTTTGCCTTTGTTTGGAACGGTCTCGTTAACAGTTGCGACGGACAAGAATTTTTAAATGTTGTCCTGTGGCGTTTAAATGAGTGGCGGCTCGTGCATAGTGGCTACAACTTATATTCTCTCTATTTAAACCTATGTAAAACAACCAATCCTCAGAGGGTGCAATTACACCCCCAAGATATCGATACTTTTGCATAGGTTTAAATGACAACGAAGCATGGTTGCCAAATTGCACGAGCCGCCACTGGTCGTTGATCGTCGGTTTTTCGGTTCTCTTCCTCGTATCATTAAAATCCCCCCCCCCCCATCAAATAATTGAAGCTGTCACCGGAGACAATATCATACGAGTATTAAAGACCACGCAGCATGGCTATATTGTCCATGTTGAGGTCGGTTGGAGACTTTTTTGGGGGGGGGGGGCGTTGCGACAAAGAAACATACAACTGTACCCAACAATAATCGTTAGTCAAAGATGTTGACGTCAGTAGCCAATAAGGGCAAAGTTTTGTCATTGGTCTCGTTCAACAGCCGACGTGACGTACGGTTCAGTTGGATGTTGCCCCCTTTGTTGTTTCGATGAATTCGCATGCTGGAAAAAAAGGTGCACCTTCGCACGATCGGCTGCACCGTGTATCGTGTATGGTCTCGAGCTCAAGTACACTTATTACAAATGTATATTGTTTCTAGCGATAACCGATGAAAGGCCCATACTAGATCAGGCAAAGTCTTCAGCAGTGGCGGACTGGGGCAAAAAGGCCCGGGGTGCTGGAGCCCAGGATTTGGGGAAAGGGGCCCGAACTATGTACTGTTCCAGAGAGGAGGGGAGCGGACATGGATGGGCCCGGGGTGCTGCAGCATCCCGGCACCCCGGCCCAGTCCGCCCCTGGTCTTCACTGTCTTCAGAAGATTATGATTATAGCCTTGCTGCAGTAGCATTAGAATTTCTTTGGAGAAATGGGGGGACATGGTGAAATATCCCAAAAATAGCTACAATAGGTCTGTTGCAAACTTTAGCTACAAGGATTAAGAAGGTTTAATCTAATGTAAAATCGCCTGAAAAGGCCATTGGTGGCATCAGAAAGTCATAAAATGCAATAATAAACTCACAAGAGGCGTCATATGAAATTCAATATGGCGGAGAAATATCGAGCAACTTGTATGCATGCACCACGAACATCCAAAGGATGGCCAACTTTGACAACCTCACCGGAGGTAGAGATTATGTGTTTGTTTACGTTGTGATTGGTTGTGATCGATATTGTGAGGTTGGCTATCCTAGGATGTTCGTGGTGCGTACATACAAATTGCTCGATATTTCTCCGCCATCTTGGATTTCATTAAACGCCTCTTGTGAGTTTATTATTGCATTATATGACTTCCTGATGCCACCCATGGACTTTTCAGGCGATTTTACATTAGATTATACACTCTTAATTGCTGTAGCAAAAGTTTGCAACAGACCCATTAGATTGAAAAATGCGTGTTGAAGCCTTCAAGGGAGGTTTTTCAAAATTTTATATTTCCGTATAATAGATGCCTATCACGATCATGTTTTATGAGGCTTCTATCTGGAGACAGCTTTGATTGTAAATATTATAAGATAAGTTGTCGCGGACGCCACCCTCTCTCGTTCTCTCTCTCAGGCGGTCTTTTTTTACTTTCTCACTCTAATGAAATTAGAAAAATTGAGAAAGTATTGCAATGGCGCAGAGATTTTTGATGCATTTTGTTTCGATACTTGGCCCACTGCGACCAAGTCAATCATGATAATTATAAAATAATTGGCTCTTATCATGCCTAATAATATCCTAAAGAACATCTATCCATGATATTTCAATATTTCTTAACCATTTGTGGTAGGGAGGAGTAAATGCACAAAAATTCTGTGGCGTCCGTCTGTCTGTCTGTAGTCATGAACGTGAAACCCAGCATAACTTTTGAACTACTGATCCATATGCATCCAAATTTTGCAGAGATGTTGCTTGTAACATTCCCCAGAGGGGTTTTTTTTTTGTTTTTTTAAAATTATAATTTTTAAGTTAGTTGTGGATGAAAAATGGTTTCCATTAAAATCAATGGGAAAATGGGTCAAAAAGGGGTCTGAGGGTCTCCCCCAGAATACTTAAGGGGGGTCTGGGGGTCTCCCCCAGAATACTAAAGGGGGGTCTGGGGGTCTCCCCCAGAATACTTGAGGGGGGTCTGCCCCCCCCCCCCCAGAATTCTTAAGGGGGGTCTGGGGGTCCCCTCCAGATAAAAATGGAGAGAGAAAGTGCTCGTAGGGTGTTCCCTACAGTTTATTTTTTACTTGGCCGGGTGGCTACCGCCACTTAGGATGCCGAGGAAGTATTTGTATTCAACTTCCTTCAAAATCTAAAGGCTGTTTCTTGCGTCGACGGATGATTTTCAGTAGCACCAAGAGGCGCGATACGATACTTCCCAGTTCGGAGAAAAGCGCCCAAGGAAGTAGTGCGCTATCGCACGGTTGTCGGATACTGTGAAAAAAACTCTTAAAAATCAGCCGACGTTCCATTGAACTGAACGAGGAGTAAGCAAACTTTTAGCCGGAATATAGCAACATGTATACGCGAGCACGAACTTCAGAAGAGAGGAGCGTAATTGATGCCAGGTAAATTAGATACACGACACCCAAAGAAAAGTAGACGAAGGAATTCTGGGTAATGGGACGACAGAGAGGACATAGGACGTGAAGTACTCTTTCCTGTCTCACTTACTACAGCGGATCCAAGTTATTGTCCTTCTCTCTCTTCTCCCATTAGAATGCATGTGTTAGCAAAGGATAGAAGAGGGGGAGAAAATCACGTGACTGCCTCAGATCTGTCCTTCTCTAACACATGCATTCTAATGGGAAAAGAGAGAGAAGGATAGATTCCTGGATCCGCCAGTGGCTCGGAACTAAGCTGAGCTAGAGATACTGTGCTCATTAAAGGATGCACGCTCGATTCTCAATTGAGGCGAAGCTTCGGTGCAACAACAACACTTCTCGCATTTGAAATATATTGAGAAAATGTCGCTGTTGCACCAAATGCTTCGCAATTGGGTCGCTGGATGCCAGATTATGTGTAAAAATTTTCCTACTTTTCGTTTGGTACAATGTAAAATATGTGGATTTTTCCACGGGAACAGCGAGCGGTTCGTTCTCATCCAGAGCTGCCGTTTTGCGTAGGATTAATGGCATTCTTCAATTCACTGATGATTCCACCTGTTGAAAAAAGATTACACAGTTCAGTTTATTGCGCATGAATGTACTGCACGAAAATACTCTGATCTTTAATCTTTTCTCAATCGGTGCGATCGCCGTTAAATTATTAAAATACCCGCAAGTTTTACAAATTCATCCACGCGACTTCACCCGGTTGAGAAAAATTTACAGATGCGAGTATTTTTGTGCATTACAGTCATGCACTGAACTAAACTGTGCCTTTTTTCAATCGGTGGAATCATCGGTGAATTGAAAAATGTCATTAAATCTACACGGAGAAAAATTTCCGATTGCAATTACGGAACGTAGGAAGAAATTGGGGTCAAAAGAAATTCCCTTTACAATAATAATAATTCTTATTGATTCAACCATAGAATTATCATTGGTCCAATTGAACGTTCTGACGGTTCAGAAGAATCCCACGAAAGAATCGTTAGACCAACAAAAATTCTGGTTGAATCAATAAGAATTCTTATTATTTCAAATGGAATTTCTTTTTACCCCAATTTCTTCCTACTATCCGTAATTTCAATCAGACATTATTCTCCGTGTACGCAAATCGGCAGCTCTGTTCTCAACTGCCAGCCTGTACTCATTTTCCTCAGCTTTCATTTTCATTTCGTCTCCCCCCCTCCCCCCCTGTTCATCAACCCCATTCCCCTCCCCAGTATCCCCCTTCTACGCATAATGTCCTTAATAAACGTGGATGCGACGTGCACATAGGACAGCCACGGGAGTGGGCTGTAGGCAGGTGGCGAATATGCACTTCCCCTGCGTCTGCAGGCCTGCAATGAGTAAACATCTGCAGATTCTCATTGGGAACGAACCGCTCTTTATAAACAAGTTAATTTTTTTTTCTTTTTTTTTTTCACTATACTCATTGTAAGATTGAGGTTCATAACACGAAAAAGAAAACGCCAGCCAAAAATGAATTCTGGCGGCAGCGGCGGCTCGTGCAGTCGTGCACTTTGGCAACAATATTTTCTCTCCATTAGAATCTATGTAAAACAATCGATTGCAGGCGAGGCGCTGCTTCACAATCGAATCAATTATTTTGCATTGAATCAAATGGAGGGAAAACATTGTTGCCGAATTGCAGGAGGCGCGGAACGCGCAAGTTTCCAACAAATGACAAAATTAATTTGTCTCCAACCAAAATGAATCGCGGAGACGAAATGCGGTACGACAACCACCCCCCCCCCCCAAATCAGATTACAGACCAGTAACTCGCATTTCTCGTCACAAAGTAGCCATCGAGCTTGATTAAAGGGTGAAAAAAAGAGAGGGGGAAAAAAACGGAGTGAAAACAAAAGAAAGAGGCGAAAGCAGGAAACAGGAGGGGGGGGGGGAGAATCGCGCGGCCTCTCGAGACTAACACTTTAATTATTTCCCTTTCGCGCGTTGACAACTCTAACAGGGAAGAGGCGAGGGGAGGAAGGCAGAGGGCACTCGGACCTTATTAAAAACGTGTCGCTAGAGGTGAGTAATTAATCATAGCCGGGGGCGGGGGGTGGAGGTTAATAATAACACTGGCAGCGTTAGGAAATAGAAATCTCTTGAAAATCTAGTTCATTTTCTTTCTCTTATTCTCTTCTTCCACCACCCCCTCCCTTCCCCCTGTCTTTTCCGGCCTCCATACCACGATCCACGATACCTTCCCTTATTTAGTACTCCCCCATCCTTTTCTCAATCAGAGTGCGGGGTACCCTTGAAGCGAGCGAGGGTGAGTGAGACAGTGAGAGCGAGTGAGATAGAGAAAGATAGAAAGAGAGAGGAAACACACCCCCGTCCTTGTGGGGACCATCTTGCTCCCAAAACCAACCGTGTGGGTTATTTTGGACTTGTGGGGGACCTTTTCTCAATCCCAAAAGGGCAAAACTGAAAATAAAGGCTTCTTAAGAGGTTATGCAAGGTTAGGTTAGGTTAGGTAAAGTTAGGTTAGGTTAGGTTAATTTTAAATTAACATGGGGTCTTATGGAGAAACCCCACAAGGACGGGGGGCGTAGTCGAGGAGAGAGAGAGAGAGAGAGAGAGAGAGAGAGAGAGAGGAGAGAGAGAGAGAGAGAGAGAGAGAGAGAGAGAGAGAGGGGGAGGAGGGAGAGAGAGAGAGGGGGGGGAATAAGGCCTATAGGGCAGGCTAATAAGATATTCCCACTTTAATTAACCGAGAGGAATGGCGAGCGCTGTACATTGTATAGTCTCGCTCCTTCCCCTATCCCCTCCCCGTCCCTTTTTTAATTTTTAATAATCAAATTTAATTTATTTTCACACACAGGCACACGTTTTATGTACACATCGGTGCGATCACGCACACGCCGTGGCCGTCGCACGGTGGCTTAAAATGTCATAGTTTCCGGAGAATGAAGCAGGAACAAAGAAAAAGTTCTGTAAAAATCTAAAAGTTATAGTGGGCGGTTGGAAAATGTGACAACCGTGTATACAGTCGCAGACTAAAAGGATGCCAGACGACTCCTCCTAGTGATTGGCTATCCGCAATGATTATCTCAATGGAGTGAAGCACTCCAGTTTTTCCATTAAAACCCAAGAAAAAAATCGAACTATTGGGTGTTCAGTCAACACCTTCGCATTCGATCTTTAATATGGGTTTAAATGAACACGATTAAATGTTGCCAAATTGCACGACACGCCACTGATATATACTTGGACCAAAATCTAAGAATTCTTCAAACAGATATACTTTTTAACCCACCTCCACCCATTCCAACGTAATTTCCTCGAGAAATCTGAGTCTGAGTCGATAATTGCGATGCATCGATGGCTCCTTTATTCGCGACCTATGGGAAAAAAATCGATCCTAATAGGGGGTTCCGGATAGTTAAGTGACAATATATAAAAGAGACCACGCACTATCTGTATATTGCCCATGGTTGCGCGCGGTGGCAACTTTTTTTCGGGGTCTCAACAGAACACCGCAAACATGGTCCATACGTTGACTGATGAGAAAAGTCGTTGAGATTTTTGCCTAGCGAACCCGAAGCACCAAAATTGCATCAGTCAACGTATGGATCATGTTGGATGGTGCTCCCTCATGCTCCCCACGTGTTAATTCCTGTTGAGCTCTGGTCTCTATTATATATTGTCTCTCGGTTAGTTGCGGGTGGACGGGAGAAAAACGATAATAGGTTAATAAGCTACCCCTAATGATCAAATCACGGAGTTTTCCGAACATAGTTGCAACATTTATAATTTTACTGATTACAATAAGTCTTAAATACACTGTTCTGATTTAAAAATAACACTGAAAATTAAACATAACTCCGTATGGGGATAAGAGACGCTCCGTCTATTTTCACTCCGTCCATTCCCACTCCGTCATATTTTACTCCCTTCTATTCTGACTCCGATAATTCTCTCTCCGCCAAATTCCAAGGCGGACGAAATGCTTCGATTATTTCGTCCTCACTCCGTTTTTTTTAGCAGTATAATCGAATCGACTCGACGCAATTTACGATTGACCATAACTGGGTACAATCTGAAAACAATGCAGGGAGAGTAAGAAGTCCTTGCCTGCCGCCAACGTATCATACAGAAGAGTAGAAGGGAAAGGGAGATGGAGCAGGGAGAGGAAAGGCGCAATCATTATTAAAGGGAATTACTTTTTTCTTTACTTAATTCTTTTCCCGCTCCCCCCCCTCCATTTTTTTCCTTTTTTAATTTAAGTTTACACTTCTCTAGATCCTTGAGCCGCCGAGCCGCGCTATATGGTTGGTGTGTTGTGTTTTTCGCTATCATATTTCGTTCCTTATCGTTATTTTTGTAGGTATAGGCACCTCCCCGGCTCCCCGCTTCGCCCCCACCCCCACCCCCACCTATCATCTCCAGGCGCCGCGCTTTTCTTAAAACAAAAAAAAAATTATCTGATATCGCTCTTCCATTGCCATCTCTATAATTAATTACGGACGCTGATGGGAAATCAATAGTTTCATAATCAGAGATTGCAAAATTGCCTCTTTTCTTTTTCATCTGCTAAAGAGCCTCGTACAATCTATGCGATCGATGCCTGCTCCCTATCATGGCTCTATACATTGGCCAGGATATTGTGTTTCTCTCTCTTAGCCCATTTAAACGCATGTGTTAGAAAAGGACAGAAACAGGGGCTGAAGTCACGTGACAGCCCCTATATCTATCCTTTTCTAACACATGTGTTTAAATGGGCTAAGCGTGAGAAACACAATATCCTGATCCTGGCTACGGCCATGGCTCTAAAACAATGTTTCCATACATTTTGCTGTCCATGTATCACATGCAACATGCAACGAGCTATATACATTTATCTGGAGCGGCAGTCTAATGGGTGACCACCAGAAAAAACTAGGCATAGTAGATATAACCAACATTTCATGTATACTTAAACTGGAAAACTAACATTATGAGATTACAGTGTAGTAGGTCGTTAAGCGCGGGTTTTTCAAAACAGAAGATTATTTAAAAAAATTACCCGAGTTATGGATTTTAAAAGTTTTAAATGTGCGTACAGAGTTAATTAAAATCGATTAGCCATGTTGATATTGCAAAAGAACACACCGGAACCATTGCGGTCGGTTTAAGTCACTAAATGCCTACAGCGGCGCGCGACATTACATCATACATCGAATACCTTGAATATCAAACACCCAACAAGAATAGAATAGACTGATTTGGCAACGCTTCAGCTTGTCCGCATCATATTGAGACTAAAAGACACAGGACACAGCCGTCCGATGGATTTGCTGATAATTAATTTATGAGAACCATCACAATGATCGAGGCGTCGTCTGGGGAAAAAAAAGTTCCATGATAAGTCAGGTTTGCTCGTTCCATCAATAGACAAGCCTACGAATACGATACCATACTGTTGCTTTCAAAGAAAAGAGCACACACACAGTTTTACGGGCCTCGAGTACGAAATGCCGCCCGCACCAATACAAGCATGAACCAAAACCGAACATTATAAAACACTTTAACTCGAAGAGATGAAGCATTCAGATGCATCGAGTATGTAATGCACTATTTCAGTTGCAAACGATCGAACATAACACTTCTGAGTGTGTGTGCGTGTGTGTGTGTGTGTGTGTCTGTTTGCGCGACTGACTCGGCCCTCATGGAAAGCCAAAGCGCGATAAAACCCGCATTTGCAGCGAACCATATCCTTCGCACGGTTTGGTGGACGGACTTTTTGCATACCCTGCAGGCGCGGGTACATCGCGGCTTGCCGTTTTGCGGTCAATTACAGTTTGTTTATCAGAGAATGGAAAAGCTAATGAGGGCCGCGGGAACTAGGAATTTCTGTCGAATTAATTCCTCGGCCATGTTGCCGGATTTAAGTTAATTCCCATGAAGTTAATGCCGCAAGCGAATGAAAATGAGCCTCCGAACATGAGCGAACACATGGAATTGGTCTTCCTGTCTCTGTTCCCATTTGAAGACGTGCGTTAGAAAAGGACAGAGAAAGGGGCCAAAGTCACGTGATGTTTGCTATCCTTTTCTAACAAACGTATTCAAATGGAAATAGAGATAGAAAGGCAAATGCCTGTATCCGCTCATGCCTCCAAATTTATCCCTGGCAAAAGTGTTCCATGAATTTCCAAGACCAAAATTCCGTGGGATTATTTCCGTGGGTACCTAATTATTATTTTTCAATGAAATTACATGGAAAATTTTATGGAATTCCATGAACGGCCAACGGAATTCCATGAATTGCAATGGAAGAATAATAATTGCCCACGAAATTCCATGGAATTTTAGGGATAGTTGATATTTTCCCACGGAAATTATATCCACGGAATTTTGGTCATGGAAATTCATCAGGGATATGACACAAGTTCACTATCTAGCCTATACAGCCTAGGACGCAACATTTTGGAAGACCGTTTTTATTGAGGTAAAGAATTTTCTTTCTTTCAAAAAGGGCTCCAAAAAGCAGAGAAGCATTAAAAAAAAAAAAAAAAAAAAAAAAAAAAAAAATAGCACATTATTTAAAGCCCCCCTCCCTCCACTTTGGAATCTATTGACCGCCCATGGGGAGCAAGTAAACATTTAGCTTGGGGTGCCAATTATAGGGTTAATCTGGCTCTACCCGCGATCATAAAAATCGAGCGTCAAGGGTCAAAGTTCAACAACTATCCAGGACGCTCGCTCGTGGGTAAAATTACTGATCTTATGTGAGCACCTCAATGCATGCCACGATCCGTGGGATAATGATATAAACGAGTCCTGCAGTCTTGTTTTTCGCGACTTTGAATTTCGATCGTTTTCCTCCCATTTGAACCCGTGCAAAAGTTTCGAGTCTTTGGAAGTTTCGTCGAGCCTTCAGGGAATCGATTATTTCACATAGTTGGTATGCAATGAGGATATTCAAGCATCGATATCGATGTATTGCAATTCACGTGCCTTCACCGAGAGACGCCGGCACTACCGTGATGTCTATTCGTCAAAGCGTGGTAGATAAAGCGATGGAAATGGGAATAAACTGAGGAAGCAGAGAGAGAGAGAGAGAGAGAGAGAGAGAGAGAGAGAGAGAGAGAGAGAGAGAGAGAGAGAGAGAGAGAGAGAGAGAGAGAGAGAGAGAGAGAGAGAGAGAGAGAAATTAGAGATTCAAGGCAGCAAATTTAAACGACGCATCGATTCAATTTGCGAAAATCTCTATTACGCTAAACTTTCCACTCAAAAGCTGCGATGAAGAGGGAGAGAGGGAGAGTAGGGGCGTTAAGGGTTATGCCGCTCAGCGCTGCCTAATGTAAGGGCAGAGTTGCCATTAAGTTGCCGGACTTTTTTCAGGTTATTTTATTTTATTATTTTTTTACTACATTTATTTAATTCAATGTAGTTCTTCTGGATTTTTATTTAAAAATAATTATTTTGCATAGTGTTTTACAGGAAAGATATCGATGATCGCATAATTCACGAGTCGCCAGTCGCCACTGATTACCATGAAATTTCTTATTGACTTTCTTCCATTAATTATGTAGCCCACCCCCACGCAAAGGTACACTGTTAAAAAAAAAAAAAAAAAGTGAGGACGAAATAATCGAAGCATTTCGTCCGCCTTAGAATTCGGCGGAGTGAGAATTACCGGAGTCAGAACAGCAAGGAGTAAAATTTGACGGAGTGGGAATGGACGGAGTTAGAATAGACGGAGTGTCTCTCATTCCCGTGCGTAGTTCTCTCATCCCGTGTGGAGTGCCTCTCACCGGCCGTTCATTCTCTCTCCGTCAAATTTTACTCCCTTCTGTTCTGACTGACTCCGGTAATTCTCACTCCGCCGAATTCTTAGGCGGACAAAATGTTTCGATTATTTCGTCCCCACTCCGTTTTTTTAAACAGTGCACCGATTATTCGGGTGTACTATTGTGCCATTGTGCCCCCCCCCCGAAAAATTAATTACTTAGCATTATACATATAAAGCTGACGGCCCTCCAAAACGTTATTTCCATTTCCCGAAAATTGGCGGAAGCGATTTCCCTCAAATTTGGCACAGTGGTTCCTTAGGATATTTCGAAGAGATCTGTGGATTTTTGTTGCTGAAAAAGTCGTCTGTGAGCGCCGCAAATTGAATTTGAAAATTAGAGGGGGGAACTAATTCTGTCGCTTGCCTTCCCTCCTCCGAGCCGTGTTGCGCTGGACCCTCTTATCTGTCCCTTTCCCGCCTGCTCTACGCTCGGATGAACTTAATCGAGTAATGCAGTGTGAGTGGTGGAGGGAGGAGTTATGGTTTCCTCGCGAATTTCTTGAGCACTTGCGGTCTTTCAAATTTTCAATTTTCGTTGCCCGTCTTAACCCTTTCAATCCTGACAACACTTTTTGTTCAAGAACGGAGTTTTGGCCATCATGGCTGATCTGGGCACAATTTTCAAATAAAAAAAAAAAAAATAAAAAAAATAAATGTACATATCGTGTTTTTATTTTCTCCATAAGATTCTATGTTATTCAGATGTACGTTGAAATGTACACCAGGGATGAAAGGGTTAAGACTCCCTCAGTCGTAACGCTCATATCGCTTAAACCTGAGCGCTCCGATACTTTTGATCCGTCATTTTTTGTCAGTAATTTTTACAGTGCTTCTTCAATCGTTCGTTTAACAACCATAATTCTTTGAATAAAAAACAAACTTGCACAAACCAACTGTCAAAGTGCCAACTAACCCGTACCCCTAGAATGCTAGTAGTAGTTTCATATGGGGAGGACATCGATAGATCAGTATACAGGGTGTACCAGACCACCCGGATAGGTACTTTTTCTCGAAAACGGCTGGGCGTAGAGAGCTGAAACAAAAAAGTCGGATAGGGAATTGACCCCAAAGAATTCAATGAAAATATTTTCAAAGCCCCCCGAGGCCCCCCTGGGAGGTTTTGGGGGGGTTCGAAACACATTTTTCCATTTTTGGCGGGAAAAAGCCTATAAAAGGTACAAAAATAAGTTCAGATATTGAAAGAACAACTCATTGCCGACATTTTTGTTCCAGTAAATTTTACCAGAAAACCCCAATTTTTGGGGTTATGGGCCCTTTTGGGGGGAAATTTTCATTCGGCCACTGTGACCACATTATTCAATATTTTTACAAAAACTAAAAACCATCGGAAAGAAGAGATCAAGACCTTTCGATTGATGTGCCACATAATACCTAAAAGTGAAAAATTAAGGCCCCCACTTAGATTCCAAAATTTGGGGGTCTTTGGGCCCCCCCCCACGTAAAAAAAGTCAAATAGCAAGGTATGGCTTGTGATACATCGATCGAAAGCCCTCAAAAATTAGAATAAGATGGCGCAATCCAAAATCCTCCACAATCATTACTTTCAAAATGGCGGCCATTTGAAAATTATGGGTGTTCAAAGGTAAGTCCTGGGAAAAGAGTCCAAGGTTGAACGATACATGGATTGAAAGGCCTTAAAAAAAGCAAACGAATGGCGCAAACCGCAAATCAATCCGCCTCTTCAATCAAAAGTTATGGCCGATTGAAACTTAAGCAGCCTTAAATAGGCCTTATTGAGCCCTTTAAGTTTCAATCGGCCATAACTTTTGATTGAAGAGGCGGATTGATTTGCGGTTTGCGCCATTCGTTTGCTTTTTTTAAGGCCTTTCAATCCATGTATCGTTCAACCTTGGACTCTTTTCCCAGGACTTACCTTTGAACACCCATAATTTTCAAATGGCCGCCATTTTGAAAGTAATGATTGTGGAGGATTTTGGATTGCGCCATCTTATTCTACTTTTTGAGGGCTTTCGATCGATGTATCACAAGCCATACCTTGCTATTTGACTTTTTTTACGTGGGGGGGGGCCCAAAGACCCCCAAATTTTGGAATCTAAGTGGGGGCCTTAATTTTTCACTTTTAGGTATTATGTGGCACATCAATCGAAAGGTCTTGATCTCTTCTTTCCGATGGTTTTTAGTTTTTGTAAAAATATTGAATAATGTGGTCACAGTGGCCGAATGAAAATTTCCCCCCAAAAGGGCCCATAACCCCAAAAATTGGGGTTTTCTGGTAAAATTTACTGGAACAAAAATGTCGGCAATGAGTTGTTCTTTCAATATCTGAACTTATTTTTGTACCTTTTATAGGCTTTTTCCCGCCAAAAATGGAAAAATGTGTTTCGAACCCCCCCAAAACCTCCCAGGGGGGCCTCGGGGGGCTTTGAAAATATTTTCATTGAATTCTTTGGGGTCAATTCCCTCTCTGACTTTTTTGTTTCAGCTCTCTACGCCCAGCCGTTTTCGAGAAAAAGTACCTATCCGGGTGGTCTGGTACACCCTGTACAGTTTGGCAATAGTGGGTATCGCGACGCGACGGCACATCTCGTCGTACGCTCACGGCGCATAGCGAGTCGAGTCGAGTGGCGGCATGGCATGGAACTGCGCGAGTAAGAGAAATTGGAAGGAGGGGGTTGTTAATGTTAGAGAGGGCAGGTCGGCGGGGGACAGGGGGGGGTGGAGGATAGGATGAGGGGCTATAGCGGTGAGGAGAAGGGGTGGCAAGAAACTTTCTCAATGAAAATGCCCTCCTATAACAATGTTGCTCTCTGCTACTATACCCCCGCTACTACCCGACCTCGTAAAGGTAGATCTGGGACACCCTGTAGTTTACATTGATTCTCATGGAAAGTATACCACCTAAAGGGGTCTCTCCACAGTCCACCTGCGAATTGACTTCTTAAAGGGGTGTCTCCACCAGCGAATGTAAAAGCGCGAATAAACTGATTGAGCCAATGAGCTTCTTTGTTGTCGATACATCGGATTCGACTTATCGACTTCAAGGCAGCTCATTGGCTCAATCAGTTTATTCGCGCTTTTAAATTCGCTGGTGGAGACACCCCTTAAGCCAGTAGGCTTCTTTGTTTTTGATACATCATCGAACGCGACCTATCGACCCTTAAAGGGGTCTCTCCACCGGCGAATTTAAAAGCGCGAATAACCTGCTTGAGTCAGTGAGCTGCGCCTTAAAGTTCATAGGTCGAGTCCGATGTATCGACAACAAAGAAGCCCATTGGCTCAAGCAGTTAATTTGCGCTTTTAAATTCGCAGGTGGAGAGACCCCTTGAGGCTTCCGTGCATTTGGCAACACTTTAAAATAAAAAGATGCTCCAACGTTGCATCGCATTGTATCGGGTGATCGTTGAGTGATGACGCCGCGTTGTCTCTTGGGGCGCAGTATTAGTGATTTTTGGAGAAAAGTACGTAAAGACATCGGGAGGGGGGCGATCTTTCTTTCTTCGCTATCAGCGTTCCGCACACCAACGCAGCTACAAGAAGATTTCCAGTTTTTTTATTTTTGTCGTTTTTTCGTTTTTTGTTTTAAACTTTTAGCAAGCCTACTCACATTTTCGGGACAAACTCAGACGAGATGTGTGAGAGAAATCCTTGTTCGCGGTCGAATCCACAAATAATTGCTGGGAGGAAGGTTTGTGAGGAGATGGAGGCCTGGAGGGGGCGGTCGACAAAAAGGAAAGCTCGTGGCGAGATTTTCAGCCAGATACAACACTGAAATTAATACGGTAGGTTTGTCCTTCAACAAAGGCTCTTAAAATTAAAAACCATCGGCAGAAATGAAAAGCGAGAGAGGGAGAAGGAGAGGGAGAAGGAGAGAGAGAGTGAGAGGAGCAAAACATGAGCCTCCAACTTAATTAAAAATCACGATCAGAACACGTAGCGTTGGTTGGATGAAGGGGGACATGAGGTAAGGGAGGGGGTGGACATAATACTTCCATCTTTTCCGTATCTTACTCACATTACAGCCCTTTAAAAACTGTTTGGCTTGAGAGAGTGAGTCCCGAGTTTAATAAGTATACCTAAATTGTATTTGCTAAAATTAAAGGAAAAGAGGAGAGGGAGGATGGGAAGTGTGCGGAGGTTTTTAATCTTCCGTTCCTCCCTTTATTGTTAATTTATATTATAATTTGTTTTTTCTTGTTTCTTGTTTCTTGTTTTTTGTTTCATTTTTTCCGGTGGTTTTTTCTTTTCAACCCTCGTTTTCGTGCTTTTTGATGATACTTCTAATTAGTTTTGTGACTATAAGGTTATATTAGGTGCACGAAATTATATTCATAGAAGCGAATTAGGGAATGGAGAATACAAGAGAAGGAATACAGATTGAAATTGAGGCAAAAAGGTAACTGGAAAACGATCCCACCACACAGTAGGTGTGCTCTTCAGGAGAAATTAACCTTAGAGTGGTAATGAGAATGCTGAGGAAGAGCAGACTCAATGTTTTTTGAGACCTTGCTCCCGGAAAAGGCCGAAATAGTTAGAATAGCGAGAATCATAGAGCTCCCGACTGGTTTATTTTATCGGCAAATTCCCCCCCCCCCTTAGGATCCGGCACCAGTGCCCCTATTCTTGAAACTATACGATAGCCATCTTGAAATTTTGTATAAACGCATTTTATTATTGAGTTGGTACGCCAATTTTGGAAATTTTTCGATGCTCGCATAGTTATTTTCGAGCAAAGTTATAACAACAGAATCGACCTGCTTTACTGCTAAAGCATCCCAACATACCCATAATAGGTATCAGTCTATCAGAGTTGCCGTTTGGCGTATACTCAATGGCATTTTTTAATTCACCGATGATTCCACCGGTTGAGAAAAGATTACATATAGTTCAATTCAACGTATGACAATAATGCACGAAAATATTTTAATCTATAATCTTTTCTCAATCGGTGGAAACTCCGTTCATTAATTAAAATATCCGCAAGTTTTTTTAAAGTCATCGACGACTCCACCGGTTGAAGAAAGATTACAGATGCGAGTATTTTCGTGCATCACAGCTATTCACTGGACTGACTGAGCTGTGTATAATCTTTTCTCAACCGGTGGATTCATCGGTGAATTGAAAAATGTCATTAATTATACGCAAAACCGGCAGCTCTGAAAGGTAATGTGTAATTACGCACTCAACGAATAATGAAGAATGTCAGTGGAGTCCTTAACTCCTTAGATGTTGATTTTTGCAGGCAACCTGCAATATTTATCACTAAGGATTTGAAGCATTGCTGAATGCTGATATAGATTCCTGAGCCAAAATCTAAGGTATCGACTGCTGCACTGAAAAAAAAAATTTGTTAAGTTAGCAGGTGAAGCTGTTGAGTCAGCAATTTTGAGTTGTTAAAATTCCGCATGAATACAAGGTTTGCTGGAATAACAAACTGCAAAGTTGGTGAATCAGCAAATTGACTTTGTTAATCTGGCATGCCAAAGGTGTTGGTTCAGCAACCCATTTCTATTCAATCAGCAACTCACTACTGTTAAATCAGCAACTCACTACTTTTAAATCAGCAACTCACTACTGTTAAATCAGCAATTCACTGCTTTTAAATCAGCAATTCACTGCTGTTAAATCAGCAAATCACTTCCGTTAAATCAGCAACTCACTTCTGTTAAATCAGGTGAGGGGAGGGGTGGGAGCGGGTGAGGGTGAGGGGAGGGTATTGATAAAGTAAAAAAAAAAAAAAAAAAAACCGTTATCAATGGCGACAGGTTAACTTTTATCCGAAGGGTATGTGGTGCGCTTTAATTTTGAAGGCCGCCACTACCGGGATTCGAACTCACAACCTACCTATTCCTAGTCCAATACCCTAACCATTACACTGTTTCGACAGTTGAGGATGCAGGACAAAATTCCCGCATATAAGTTTGCGGGCGAGCTATTGGAAAACACGGTTGGTTTTTGTCCGATTTGCGTGAAAATTGGTACCCAACTGTATTTTTGGTCGATAATTCCGATTCTGCTATCAGATTTATAAAATTAAAAAAAACAAGTACGAAAATATAATATTCATGTTTTTTTTTTTGTTTCCCCCCCCCCTCTATAACTGAGTGTTACAGTTTCAGTCTCCCTTTTTTCTAACTTTTGAATGGTTGCAGATAAAAGTACAACACTTGGAGGATGATTGCAACATAATACTAGCTACTAGCTGCTTTTTTACGCATCCAATCCCTGGCAAAACTGATCGCCAAAGCTCACCTAAAGTTGGTGATATCGCCGAGAATTTTTGGTGCCACCTTATTTAGGTCAGTTTTGGAACACTTTTAAGTGATTTTAGGACTTTAGGTGGACAATTTGACGAGGGTAAAATTTTCAGGGAAGGGGCCAAAGTAGGGTTCATCCGGTTCATGGCCTTTATTTCAAAATTTTCAAACGGCTACCCCTATCTTGTAATATACCTCATTTATAATGGAGCAAAGTTGGAGCAAATCCAATGTCGTTTTTCTTATTTGATAGATCAAAATTCAAAAATTAATATTGATTCATTTTCAAAAATTCCCTTCGACCCTTCAAATTTTCAAATTTCAATAACTTTGGGTTGTAAATGTTTGACTGAACAAGCGCTTTCGTAGAAAGCAAGTACGAAAATCCCCGAAATTACGCTAAAATCGATCTTTAGGCCTCACCACAATGATTTTCGGAAAATTTGAAGACCGTCACGTCGGCTCTCGCGCGCGAATCTCTTGAGTCGAGGGCCCCTACAATAATTACCACAACAAATAATGAGGTGTCTAAAAGAGGATACCTTCCCTCTATCGTGCCTCTCTCCGATAACGGGGGGCTTGGAGATTCTCCCTGAAAAATGTGAAAATTAAGTAAGTGCTCTCGGAGCGCGTTTTTACGCTGCTTTAGCTCTAAAATTCCGTTAAATTTCCACGATAGGAGATATCCGAATTTTATTTTTTGGCCGCCTTGTAATATTATTTTAATACCACGGCAAATTCAATGCGTATGCCCTACATTTTTTTACAGCTAGCGCCTGAATAAATCTGCATTTTTCACTTCAAGTTCACACCGGTTCACCCGATTCTTAGCAATTTTGACGGGGCTCGCGAAAAATGAGACCAAAGAGTAAAGAAGAATCGAAATTGAATGAGCAGCATGTGAGCCTGCGTGGTCTACTCTGATGAGATTCTAAATGAAAAACGGCTTCTGATTGGCTTACGAACCTGTGTTTTAAAGCCTTACGGAAGTTGGCGTGGTTTTGGTTCTAGGCCGTTTTCCTCGAAACCTGTGCAAAATTTCACTAGCCAAAGTTCTGTAAATCAGTTGAGCAAATTTTCCAGATAGGTTGAACGTGGCATTTTCTTTCAAAAATGGTGTAGTAATTAACAGGAAAGCAAAAAGTGTTCTTTACGAGCAGACCGAAAACAAAGGACGGTCTCTGATTGGAGCTGGAAGGCTGTGTCCAGATTATTTTCGGCCTCATATTATCTCGTCGTAATTTTTTGGGTTATTTTTCTTAAAACTGTTACATACAACATCCAATTTTTGGGACCAAAAATTCTTTTAATCAAATATTCTTATTTTCATGAACAAATTGATGTTCGTATTACAAATCGTAAATAGATTCTCACATCGATACACTTATTGTTGCTTGGAAATGGCACTCTCTTATTTATGAGTTGTGAGATCGCTATTCCAAACTTTCCATACGAACAATAGGGCTCTTGCAAACTTTTGCTATGTAAGCAAATAAATAGTCGAATCTGATGTGAAGACCAACGGAAATCACGAAAATCACACTAAGAAAGTCTAAAATTCAGTAATAAACTTACATAACTGCTATGACGGCAAGATCGTAATGGCGATTAAACGCAGGTATCATGGGAGATTCCTGTCTATTAAGTCACATACTGTACGGAAACACAGAGATATGTCTCAATTTAGATAGGAATCTCCCATGATACCTGCGTCTCTCCGCCGCGCCGTTAAGCCCGATTCTGAGAGTAAATTTCGTGATTTTTAAGTGTAATCGTCATTATTACAGGATTTTGTGGAAGAATCAACTCTTAAATCCTCTCTTGCAAAAGTTTGCAAGAGCCCCATTAACATTAATTGATGTTGATTCAAGATTTTCAGTTTTATATGTCACTGACGCCCAAAAATGTTTACTCCAGGGGACTTGAAACCCCAACATTTTGGAGTGAGACTTTGTGAAAGTTTTGAGGTAAAGTGAAAATGCGACAAATATCGATAGAAAACCCTTCATCTGCACTTTCTTAATATTTGCAGTTTTTTGCGAAGTAATAATTCTTCTGGCCACAGTGATCAATTTAACATAAAAAAGGCCCCCTAACTCAAAAAGAGGGGCTTTTTGGAAAACATTTGTGCGAACAAAAATATCGGCAATTGCCTCTACCTTAAGGATATGCACTTGGGGATTGTTTCGAGAAAACTTGAAAAATATGTTTGACCCCCTCTCCTCTCCAAAAAAGACTCCCAAGGGACTGTCTATGGGGCTTTTGAAAGTGTCAAAATTGAAAAATTTGGGTTCAATCTCCCCTTAAACTTATTCGTTCCAAAAGTTTTCAACCATGCCGTTGGTGAGAAAAATGCCTGATGTGGATGGTCTGGGACACTGCAGTGGCGAATTCAGAAAAATTTCCGGGGAGGAACATGTCTGTGAAATTTTGAAATTTGTGTCGAAGCGTCAAAGGAAGCACTTTCCGGCTATTTTCTGTGGAAAGAATGTGAAATTTGAGGCCTTTTGGTGGGGGGGGGGGGGGGGGTTACGTGCCCCTTTCCCCCGTGGATTCACTGCTGACACCCTGTCTACTTTAAAATTGTGGGGGAAGGGGGTGGTTTTTTTCATAAATTAAAAAAGAAAAACAAACAAAGCAAAAGGTGCGCAATAGAACAGTGTCATATTATTAAAGCGTTTTTGTTTCATAGAGCTCAACAGATCATTATGTTAAATTAAAAATAAATTGCTGCTAGTTCAATATTTTAAATTTGGTAGGATTGCAAATATGTTTATTATTTTGACAAAACATAGATGAGCTAATTACCAAACAATAAATTGTTGGTTTGACAACTATCTGTAGCTATCTTAAACACCGAGTTTTGCCGATAGAGCAATTGCTTTGCTAAATCACCTAACAATAATGCTAAATCAACAAAAACACTAAATTGTTAAAATAGCAACATTGCATTTTGGTGAAGCAACAAGGCATCAATGCTGAATCAGCAATTACTACTGTTGAATTAACAAATACGCTAGATTGCTGTAATAGCAACATTCAAGTTTGTTGATGCAGTAAAGCATCAATGCTGAATCAGCAATTACTACTGTTAAATTAACAAATACGCTAGATTGCTGTAATAGCAACATTCAAGTTTGTTGATGCAGTAAAGCATCAATGCTGAATCAGCAATTACTACTGTTAAATTAACACGTGATACTGTACATTTAGCAAATAAATTATAATGCTAGTATAGCAAACGCAAGTTTGTTATTTTAATAATTTATTTTTTTCAGTGTGACACTATTTAATTCGCCGCCTATACGTTGCACACTATATTCCTCAGTTCCTTTCATCAGCTTTTAATTCTGCCTAAATTGCCGAGGCAATAGATAGACCAGCGGCCCGATCATTTACTTCATCGTTAAAACGATCGTTAAGATTGTCTATGAGTGATTCTATTGGTCGAAAATTTTAAAACTTGGCCGTTGCTATGCGGTGTAACCACCGATAAGAGTCTCGTTCTATAAAGGCAATTCATAAGTAACCTTTAAATAGCGGACACTTTAACGATGGTTACCATAGCAACGGCCAAGTTTTATAATTTTCGACCAATCGAATCAATCATAGACAATCTTAACGATTGGTTTAACGATTAAGTAAATGATCGGGTCGCTGAAAAAAGAGAGTGGACTATTCCTTTCAAAGCGAAAGTCCTCTCACGCACTGAGAGAATTCTTTTTTTTTAATGCAAGGTGTATTTGGTAAGTGCGTTAAAAGGAACTGCACAGTGAAATATACTGACTAAGGGGAAATTCCTTTCACCCGAGGAAAATGTCTGCTGCTACAAGTAAAAGATTCCTTGTTGTGACAAAGATTCTCCTTCATGCAACAGAACTTTACTTCGCGCAAGAAAAACTGTCGCAAGTAAATGTGTTTCCTTGCTTTAAAGAAGTGATTTCTTTCAGTATGCGAATGCTCTTTGAGAAGCGATCTTGCAATGATGTCACTCGACAAATTTCCTTGCACAACGCATCAATGTTGCAAAATCCGAAAAGACAATTTGTGATGCGGCTCTCGGACTTAGAGACGCGGGCGGAACGAAACCGGGATTTCTCCCGCGAGGGAATTCCCGTAATGAACCATAATATTTCAATATAACCTACATAATAAAAGAAATGATAACCACCGCGCGGTCTGGTCGGAGGAGGGTCGTCGGCGAGTGAGAAGAGGCGTGGAGAGGGGGTGAGGGGGGCAGCCTTTCCATTAAGAGATAAACATGAGGGAAATGGGGGGATAAATTCCTTTTTGCCACGAGACAAGTTACACGGATTTGCTTCTATATTTCCGTTTCCTGTCCGCGCGTGTTTGTCCCGTGTCCCATGTATGCACTTCGCCCGAGACTTTTGTCGACGTTGCCGAATAGATTGACTCACCAAGGATGTGTCAGTTTCATGCGGTGAGAGACTGTGGACTAAAGGTTGGTGACGCGCATTCGAAAACTTCGACGGAATCAATTCGTTTGAATAACTTAACAAATTCAAATAGTTTTACATCGTTTCAAGTGCTATACTTACAATAAGATCAATCAATTTTTATAAGCGGTCATTGAATAATTTAACAAATTCAAATAGTTTTACGTAGTTTCTAGCGCTATACTTGCTATTAGGTCAATATATTGTAATAAATAATTATTGTATTCCTTCAGGTAATTTTCATACAAGTATTTCTGAAAGTCCAGAAGAGAGTTCGGAGAGTCTGCTCGTCAGGACATTGCGTTGTACTTCAACAAAATTTTTTGATAAAAAAAAAAGTATTTTGTCTATCCTTCTTCAACACAGGTGCGTTCAAATTAGCAGAGAGATGGAGAGAGAGAGAGAGAGAGAGAGAGAGAGAGAGAGAGAGAGAGAGAGAGAGAGGGAGAGAGAGAGAAGGAGAGAGAGGGAGGAGAAGGAACATTCCCAGGATCCATCTGCAGTGAGTGGTTATATTTAAAGGTTGCAAGGAGAGCTATTTTCGAGGTGTTTTTCGGAACGTTGCGTGTATCAAGACAGTCAATTTATTTTAAAGTTTGTCGTGAGAAATCCCCGCGCAACTTAAGAGCTTTCCGATTCGGAACTTATCAACTAATTTAACGTGAGTAACACAAGCGTATTCACTCGAGTCGACGAAGTAGCAAGCGATTCGGAGGCGAAACGATAGGAAAAACTGAAGGGAACAATTCAATACTACCTACGACTTAAATGTGAAGTGCCCCGGGCCCACCCCCACAAAGAGAGGTAACTTCAATAATAAGAAAAAAAAAATAGTTACCTTGCGTAACTTTTCATTTTTCTGGAGATAAACTTTATCCGAAAGATTTTGAGAACCGATACTCCTTGTAACTGATGCCTCTCCAGCCTCCCCTCCCAGTGGCGGTTCTTGCAATGTGGCAACGACGCGACGTATTCTCTCCATATAAACCTATGTAAAACAATCGATCTTCAGGAGGTGCAACTGCACTCCCAAGATACTGATAGTTTTGCATAGGTTTAAATGGCCAAGTAAGCATGCATGGTTGCCAAATTGCACGAACCACCTATACATACGCCTTTACTCAAGACAAGGATACACATACAGTCCGTCCAGAAATTATTAACCAAGCCAAAGTCGAAAAATATATAACTGACAACGATAGAGATGTTTCTTTGTAGAAATGACGTATTCAGGTTTGCGCACTTTTTTTTTTTTTTTTTTTTTTTTTTTTTTTTTTTTTTTTTTAAGAATTCATATTATGATTCATCACTGTTCCAGCTATTCGGACATACATTGTTTGCCTTTATATGCTTCAACAAGAATTGGTGACAAAAACACACGCAACGCACCAAAAATACATTTTTTAGGGTACATATACATTATTTCTACAAAACTTTCCTCAAAATATAGGTTCTGCTCGTGGTTGCTTGTGGTTCGCAGAGTTGCTCATCGATAGACAATTCTATTAACCAATATTATTAAGATATGCGATTCGTTCTTTTCGCTTTGGGTCTGGGGGACATACTATGTAAACAGGGTGACTACGAAAATAGGACTGATCCAGAATTTCTCGAAATAAAACAAAAAAAAAACAAATTTTCACGGTAAAACATAGAGGATAAACTAATACTGAGTTTTCCTTGAAAACCGGTTTCAAATTGGCATTCTTGGCGTACAATGAAAATTTAGAGGCCATAAGATTGAAAATTATGATTTTTTTTAAAAGAAGGTCAAACTTTTTGGGTGGGTCTTTTTACAGTCCCCCTGTAAATTTCAATCCACTCGCACTGTGAGACGGTTTGAAATGATGTCTCATCGATATCCATAAGATTAATTTTTGAGCAGTTTTAGAGTAGAATGGAGATGCTTTTTAAGGATCTTCAGGGAAATTTGTTCTTCCTGCAGGAGGTTTTTTAAAGTTCGAGCCCGAGTCAGGGAAAGGTTGGATCAGTAAATTAAAAAAGGAAAACGTAGTGAGGCCCCAAGATGCATCGCGCGTCGCGTCGGCAGCCTCGCTTCTTGGCCATTTTTTATCCAATACCTACGTGAGAGTTTTTCGAGATGCTCCAGGCCGACTGCCGAATCAAACTCAGATAGGCGATTATTCAAGCAACAAACGAACTGTGCTGCCAAACGGACATGATAAAACAATTCATACCGTTCCAGATACAACATTATATCCATGTTCTATCCATCTTTAGTGTTCCACTAAAGCATTCTTGTTTATTTGATTTTATTTTCAATTCAAACGAATATAAATACAATAATTTTATAGGAATGTTATAACAAATAATATGCCATGAAAAACATTCTAGCCAATATGCACTAGGATGCGAAATTGGCCGAGGTTCGAAATTTTGGTTCAGTGAAAATCGACACTTCCAAATACTGGTAGTTTAAAAGGGTTGGAGCTTATTTTAGGATACAGGCACCGTACCGGCAGTTAGTTGTCCTATGATCTGGAAGATGGAAAATACCAATTTATTTTCACGCACAATTTTCCTCAAATGAACGGAAGACAAATTCAATTTTTTAAGAAATTGAGGATCTCCCTTTCCCCCCGGCAAATTTTCTGCCGCGCCCATGTTCTTGGTATTTTAATTGCTAGTTTCATTTGTATTACTTCTAGGAGCAAACGATGTAAAGTTCGCCCCATCTTTGCGCCGGACAGTTTTCTTTCAAATAAAATAGCTCAAAAAATACCTCATGATGACCAAATGCTGTGATAATAATTTAAGTGTAAGTATCGCGGTTTTCGTTAGTTAACGAATCGTTTCCGAGAATAACCCAAAAGACCCACCTTAAAAATCGAACTTATAGCACATCTCGTTGGGGACCCGTGCATCGATTTTGAGGAAAAACTATAGTGACTTCAGTGGTAAAAGTACGTATTTTGGAGGAAGTTTCAAACGATGATAGATCTGGGTGCGCTTTCCACGCGAGGAAACCTCTTCAGAACTTGGAAATACTGATTCTGATTTCATCTTGGTTATTATTTTAACCAGGCGGATAATTCACAAGAAATGTAAACTTCACGGCTCTCGAGTCAGTTTTAACTGGAGTCCCTTGATGGGACTTTTGTCAGGGAGTACCGACTGACTACCGACACGAGACACGATTCTCGTGGAGCAGCGAAGATTAAAAAAATTAACTTTGGCGAAATAGCAAATCGACTCATTTGGTCTCCCATATTTGAGTCCCTGTATATCAAAGAGTCTCGCCATACGGGGTATAGATTCTGATTGGATGCTAGATTTTAGGCTTTTACGGAGCTCAAGGAGGCGTTCTGTGTTATTCTCCATAAGAGAACCGTTAAAACACCCCTACGAGGAGACGTGCACGCTTTCTCGGTGAACCGAACCAATCAGAGTGGACGCCTCCTTCGATTTCTTTTTCACGTGTCGAGACTCTTTGATATACAGGGACTCTAGTCTCCCATGATTCGCCACTAGATCGCGTCGTCTCATGGAGCTGCCCGTGTAAAATCAACAATCAATCACAACTCCTTGAGCTCATGTCTCTACTCTCTAACAAAACTTCCATCGAGAGACTCTATTTGAATACGCATGGTACCAATCGAGCGAATCATTATTTGGGTCATCAATAGTTGCCGTAAAAATTCACGTTCCTAATCTCTTTTCACTTTTTCGTCAACAATCGCGATGTATCGTTTTTCTTCCATACAAATATTTAACCAATGCAAAGATAACGACTTTTTGGGGGTTCAAACGAACGTTCACGTAAATTCAAATGGAGAGAGCACAGATACACTGTTAAAAAAAAAAAAAAAAAAAAAAAAAAAACGGAGTGAGGGCGAAATAATCGAAGCATTTCGTCCCCCTTAGAATTCGGCGGAGTGAGGATTACCGGAGCCAGAACAGAAGGGAGTAAAATTTGACGGAGTGAGAATGAACAGGGTGAGAGGCACTCCGCACGGGATGAGAGAACTCTGCATGGGAATGAGAGACACTCCGTCTATTCTCACTCCGACCCGTCCATCAAATTTTACTCCTTTCCGTTCTAACTCCGGTAATTCTCACTCCGCCAAATTCTAAGGCGGACAAAATGCTTCGATTGTTTCATCCTCACTGTTAACAGTGTAAATTGCACTTCTCGAGCCTCCACTGCCTGATATCATCACTAGAGATCCGACAACGGAGTTCAAGGAGAAAACCAACGAATTTCCCCTTTCGGACGAAAGCGCGTTTTTGACCCGAACTTGCGGGTGTTGGCGTCCTTTCCTGGCCAGGTACAGATGTGGGTGGACGTGGGGGGGGGGGGAGAAAAGGGAAGGGGGTGGTGAAGCGAGAGGGTGAACTATACAAAATTGGATAGGAATTGAAAAATGGATGTATTTATTATTCCATTAAAAGAAAGGGGTGAGCTTCGCACCCCCCCCCCCCAAAGCCAGCGAGTAGGTATTCATATTATTGTAAAATAGGGAAATAAAAAAATATATTAAATTTTGAGAGTGTGTGAGTGCGACGGACGGACTGTGGCGGCGGACGTGTGCGCGTGTTCACGTGTTCTACGCTAGCTGAGCGCGTGCTTGCGCCGGGAGTGGGTGTCTTCTACCGAGCCCGACTGATATTATTCCTCGTATTTTAACTTTCGCTATATAACTTTCCTCGCCTTTATTTCTTTTTCGGCTTCCGTTTTGTTTTTTGAAGGTTTGTGCTACGACTTTCAGACAAAGTATGTGTGTACAACAATATCGCGGTTGGAAGCAGGTTCAGTTCAACTTGATGCACACATAGTGCGAGTAACAATAGGTACCGTGATTAAAAGAAAACTATTCTCGCCAAAGGGGGAGTTTAAGGGCACAGTTTAAACTTTAATCCAAAATGCAATTTTCCTATTGACGGAAAATTTCAAAATGATGAAAGTAACAATAAAAATCCTCGAAGAAAAGTGTTTCAGCTGAATAACCTAACCTAACAAAGGTTAAAAGTTGCAGAACATTGAACAATGGGTCTGGATTTGGTTTTGATGGTTAATTTGATAAAACAAATACGAAATTAAAAACTTAAAAGATAATTTCAAAGCAAATGAAGCTTAATAGAAGAGCTAACTTCCGCATTTTCGTATTTGCATACAATCCAGTAGCGGCTCGTGCAATCTGGCAACCGTGTACTTTTGCCATTTAAACGTGTGCAAAAAGATCGATACTAGGTGGGGCGCTTAGCGCCTCACCAAGTAATCGATTATTTTACACAGTTTTAAATGGAGGAAATCCATTGTTGCCACATTGCACGAGCCGCCGCTGATACAATCAGTGACGGATCCAAAAATTTGGGGTGGGGGGCACGCCCATGAATTTTTAAAATTAAAGCGCTGCAGCAAGAAATTTTGGACTTTTGTCTGTTGAAAAAAGGCAAACTTTTAGGCTTCAAAGAGGATGCCCTCGTGCCTCCTACCTCCCCTCCCCCCTCCACCGTGGATCCGCCATTACTTACTAAGATTGAGATCTTTCGATGATTTTGCCGCGCCGAAACGTTTCTTTGAGTGCTTTAAACGTCCACGTCATACAAGACAATCAAAAAGGAGCAAAGAGTCAAAGTTTAACTTGACGGAGAGTGTCGCGTGCATTCTGTGGCGGGCGGCCTGTGTCGCCGAGACGGTCAATATTATCACTCTTGTTGGTATAGCAAAAAAATTAAAAATGGTACAATCAAAAAGACGCAAGAACCAGTGGCGGCTCGTGCCATCTGACAACAATGTCTTCGCTCCATTTGAATCTATGTTTAATAATCGATTGCTGGTGAAGCGCTTCTTCACTTTCGAATCGATTGTTTTACATACAATCAAATGGAGGGGTAACATTGTTGCCATATTTCACGAGCCGCCACTGGCAAGAACATCGAAATGACTTGGAATGATCGTGGGCTATGGCAGTATAGGGGCGATTTAAAGCTCTAGGACCAAAACAAGTAAGGTTCCGCCAGTGTGCGCAAGTTAAATTGCGTGCGATTTCGACCAATCAGAGAGCTTTCGCACGTTTTATAACCTTGTGCAAAGTTACTCTCGGGACCATACATTTTTTGGTCCCTGGCGGTTTAAAAATATTGCGCGAT
Source organism: Trialeurodes vaporariorum (assembly GCA_011764245.1). Taxonomy (NCBI): domain Eukaryota; kingdom Metazoa; phylum Arthropoda; class Insecta; order Hemiptera; family Aleyrodidae; genus Trialeurodes; species Trialeurodes vaporariorum. Next base: position 67,553,385 of record VMOF01000111.1, read on the forward strand.
TAGACGGTTCTTTTTGACGATTTTCTTGCGCTTTAATCTCGCGTCGGTTTTATGAAACTTTATGAAAAATTATATAAATACTGCTAAGCCATGATAAAAATGTATTAGGAAAAAACGAGGGGAGAGGAGAAGAGGCTTTCATCTCCTCTCACAGAACTTGGTTCAAATTAGAGTCCCTACATACTATGAGAGTTGCGCCAAGTCTCTCAAAATGAAGAAGAAGAAGTGGATCAATGGAGCCCCCAAGAGGCAAATTTCAAATGGCGGATGGTCATTTGCCTCTGCGCTGTTGCCGCTATTTCACTATCTCTTATATAGGTTAGGTTCAGATTCTCGACAATAACGATCGTTATTGAAAGAGATAATATGTTCTCCAGAATAACATTCAAGCAGAGGAAAAGTTAACAATAATTACTCCGACCACTTTTACTTTAAATGTGTAATGAAAGCTAGTACGAGAAAACCCTCCGCTAGTACCCTCCGCCATTTGTATTTGCCTTTTGGAGCTTTCTTGACAGCCTAAACCTGAGAGCCAATCAGAAATGGATTCAACATTGGCGGAACTCGATAGGGACTCTATAGTTCCTTTGACACTACTGGGCACGGACATTTTCCTGTGATTTGACAACTCAGGGGTGAGCACAGTTGCCAAATTAAGAAAGAAATGTGACAATTTTGTATTAATCCAAGACGAAAGAGGTCTACATACCCCCGAATCTGTCATCGTTGGCTGAAGCGTGGAGATTGGAAAGCAGCTCAAGATAGAAAGTCAATCTGTTCGTCCGTTTCGCAGCTCCAATCATCGCTCAAAGGGACGGATCGTACATTTTTGTGTGTGCAAAATTTGTATTTTTATATTTCTTACTTTTAGCAACGGAACAAACGAGTTTACACTGTTAAAAATCGGCCAAAAATCCGGAGTGAACATCGGAGCAAACATAAAAATTAAGGTAAATTTTACTATCATGCGTAGTAAAAATAGAATACACCGAGAGTAAAATGCGGAAAATATCGAAGGGAGTGGCCATGCCTCTTCAATGGAGTAAAATCCTATTTTAATTATGGAAAAGTGCAAATTATTACTACACCTGTCCTCCTTTTCACACCACTTAGTAAATATCTTACCCCCAAAACTATATACCGGGAGAGATCATGGCTTTTATGTAACCGGAGTTGGAGTGAACATTTTCTATAACAGCGTAAAAAGATCCTGTAGGAGACACGTTTCTATATAGCCTAGCCTCAGAGTTGCCGTTCCGCGTATAATTAAGGGCACTTTTCAATTCACCGATGATTCTACCGGTTGAGAAAAGATTACACAGTTCAGTTCAGTTTCAGACTGTACTGCAAGAAAATACTCTGATCTGTAATCTTTTCTCAATCGGTGCAATCGCCGTAAAATTATTAAAATATCCGCAAGTTTTTTTAAGTCATCACCGATACCGGTTGAGGAAAGATTACAGATGCGAATATTCTCCATGGCTCATGGCAGATTTTTTAAAGAAAAATCCAGGGTTTTCAAGGAGTTTTCGCAGGATTTCAAAGACTTCTGACAAGCAAAAACTTAGTGGTGTGTTTTTTTTTTTTTTTTTACACGTTGCATTTCTTCTCATAGGATTCCTATTTGAGACAGGAGGGTTCCTTTGTCCGTACAAAAATTCACTCCAAGTCTAAAAGTCAGCGCGCTATCACTGTGCGCCCGTTGCCTATCCGTCGAATTGAAGGGGAGTGGGATATAAAAAAGAACCAATTTTCATATGTTATTTCTGCGGCACGGGCCGGAGGATCATCGGCGCGGCTGCCCCATCTCGGGAGAGGGGGGAGGGCTGTCTCGCCTGATCCCGCGTCGAAGTGCGGTCCAATCGAGAAACCCTAGCAACGACTCGACAACCGCGCACTTCGAATTAAACACACGGGCGCACGGGCATACGGCGCGGCAAAAGGAATATGCGCGCACACACACACACACAAATATACTATTATAATATCGAAAACCAATTTCCGCTCGCGGATATAATATACAGTTATCGTTTTTTGGTTCGCGGATGAAAAAAAAGAGGGAATGACAGGGGGGAGGAGTGGTGGGAGAAGGGGCGAAGGGACGAAAGAAAACGAGCGTATTTTCTTCTGGGTTACCCGTGTATTTTATTGTTTGCTCCAAATTGTATTCGCTGATTGATTCTCCTGGTATGTTTTATATATATATATCTCGTCCTTCACCCCCGCCACATCATCTCTCTTAACCGCTGTTGCCAATTTGAATTTTACCGCGCTCCAAAACCACATGGTTGGTGCTGTATTCACAGTCATTTATGACATTTATTGGATTAGGGATGAATTAGTAGACTCGAGAAATGAATGATCCCTGGTAAAAATGGTCCATACAGGTCCATAGTCGACTCCCTAGTACACTGTTCAAAAAAAAAAAAAAAAAAAAAAAAAAAACGGAGTGAGGGCGAAATAATCGAAGCATTTTGTCCGCCTTAGATTCGGCGGAGTGAGAATTATCGGAGTGAGAACAGAAGGGAGTAAAATTTGACGGAGTGAGAATGAACAGGGTGAGAGGCACTCCACACGGGATGAGAGAACTCCGCATGGGGATGAGAATCACTCCGTCCATTCCCACTCCCTCAAATTTTACTCTCTACTGTTCTGACTCCGGCGATTCTCACTCCGCCGAATTCTAAGGCAGTCGAAATGATTCGATTATTTCGTCCTCCTTCCGTTTTTTTCAACAGTGTATGGATATGCATATGGATACGTATGGATCTGTAAGGAATTAAGGATGTCACCAAGTATATCTATACAGATCCATACGATATCCATTCTTATATGGAATTGGTTATGGACCTCTATGGACCATTTTTACTAGAGTATCGGTGATTAAGCAAAACTATGAATGAAAACTGCACATTACTACACTAAATAAAAAGAATCACTAATACGGATTTATTGGAATGGAATACTTAGTCATGCAGTTTATTTAACTCTGACCATCTGTAATAGATCTACCTGTTTCATAAGTTTCAATGCAATGGGCACAATGCGGCGTTGCCAGATTGCACGTGACGTCGCGTCGATACAGCTTCCAGCAAAGATGCAGCTTTTGTTTTATGACGAGTTGAAAATCTCAAGAGTCTGAGGGAGCGTTTGGAAATGTTCAACCCTATGATTCATGACTTCGAGGGAGGAAAGGAGATGGGGAACAGGATGCGCCAAGTTTTCGCCTCGGATATTAAAAGGGGTCGTATAATACAAAGGGGGTGCCTCCTTCGATCCCAACTTTACACGGAAACCGCGAATCGAGGTACAGAAGGGCCGAATTGTGGCGACGATAATTCTTTTTCGGTTTTTTTTTTTTTTTTTTTTTTTTTTTAAGGGTCTAGAGATGAAAATAAAAGAAAGAGCGCTAATTAGTTTCTTGGGCGCCTTTTAATACTTCGTACATTTTTTCAACGCACCTATTCCTATATTGTTCCCCTCTCTTTATTTTTACTTTTTTTAATTAAAACTTCATGAATAATTTTTAATCTCATTTTAATAACTGCTTACGAAGGCCGGGCCCTTGTCTTGTCCTCTGTCTGTCTTAATGACTCGTAGGTTGCTGTAATGCATTGAGTAGAGTTGATAAAAGCAGGAACAGTCGTTCCTTCGAACGATTCCTTGGAATGTCGTTTTAGTTAAAATCGAGTTGTCAAACGGACCAATCAGATGCGGCCTCGAATATAATGATATTTGAATACTTATACTAACGAGATTCCGCAATGCAACGGGCGATTCAAATGGTTTGTTTCAAAAATCAATGGATCGTGCTGATTAACGTCTGTTAGCTTGCAAGGACAAAATTACGGTACAATTTCCAATAAACGTATGTATGGGAAATTTTAGCGCTTACCATAACGTATTGTAATGTTCAGTAGAGTATAATAAACGAAACGCAACTTTTATAGGTTATTGATCGGGTAACTGGTTTTTTTGTTTTACCTGATGCCTGGTAAAGGTATTCTAGGATGGTTTAATTTACTTCCTGGCAGGCGCAAAAATGTCTTATGCGCGCGATTAATAAGACCCCCCCCCCCTTGGACATACTGGTTTCCGAACAAAACCAGCCCCGACGATCAAAGCCCCCCAGTCCCCCGAAGAGCTCCCATCTCCCTAAGTAACAAGATGCAGCGTTGTTACTCTTTTTCAATATTCAAAGTATGATTATTTTCCGTGTTTTTCCTTAAAATCCTTCGCTGATTAAACGAAGTTCAATTACAACCGAATCAGCCTTACGGAATAGCTGCTCAAAGCAATAAGCTCTAGTTCTCCCGCAGCAAGTTGAGGTTGCAATGAAGCACTGCTTCGGTAGAGAGTAACAGCCTTTTCTTGTTTTTAGCTCCACCGTAGTAGTGCCTCGATACATCCGCATTCCGCATCCCGCAACTTGCTCTAGAGCAAGAACTTTAGCTCCGCGAAGCTATTTTAAAGGACTCTGCTTCGGATCTACTTAAAGTTCGTTTTTTTCAGTGCTCAATTGCTCTACGTTTCCTCGGGGATTTCTTTTCGGATTTCCCGGTGTGCAGCAACCCTGCATATGTTAGTTAAGACCCCTCGGCTACCAGGACTCACATGATAGAGGTCGTTTTAGTAGAGCTTGCCGTTTACAGCTCCTTCTACACGTGCGTGAAGGGGCGTATTACCGTCTTCTACGCCGGTTGTCGTACACCGTTAAAAAAACGGAGTGAGGACGGAATAATCGAAGCATTTTTGTCCGACTTAAAATTCGGCATGGTGAGAATTACCGGGGTCAGAACAGAATGGAGTATTTGAAGGAGTAGGAATGGACGGAGTGAGAATGAACGGGGTGAGAGGCACTCCGCACGGAATGAGAGGCACTCTGCACGGGATGAGAGAACTCCACATAGAGATAAGAGACACTCCGTCTATTCTCACTCCGTCCATTCCCTCTCAGTCAAATTTGACTCCCTTCTGTTCTGACTTCGGTAATTCTCACTCCGCCGAATTCTAAGGCGGACGAAATACTTGTATTATTTCGTCCTCACTCGGTTTTTTTTTTTTTTTGTCTTTTTTTACAGTGTATAGCCAAAAGCCACGCAAGTGAGGTACATTCAATGTGTCTACTGGCTCCGTTGATGACAATAACTTGCGCAGAAGACGCAAATGCACGCTTCCACGCATGTGCACTAGGAGCAGTCAACGACAAACTCTTCTGAAACGACCTCTAAGAGTGTACAATGTCCCGCGTGAACGAGATGGGTCGGAGTAAAAAGGGTCACTTTATTGAGTTGAATGGAATAATGAATCGATTCAGTCCGCGGAACTAAAACGGAGGAGTAGTGGTAAAGGGGGGGGATTAGGGATCGCAACTTTCCGCAACCCTTACAACTGTGTGGGACGAAGGACAAGGGATACGGGATAAATTGCGAAGGAAGATGAGCGAAGGGACGTGGTGAGGGGGGGTGATCTAAAGAGGGAGAGGGGGTTTGGAGGAAGGGAGAGACCCCAAGATGGAATCCAAAATGTAATTAAGGGCTCTTCAATGGACGAGATTGGAGGTGCGTAAATTAACTTCCTTTAAAATTTAACGAGGTGTCCCCACAGTAACAAGTTTCGCGGAGTCGTGTGCCCACGCCACGCCATGCCATGCCATGCCATGCCGCGTCGTCACGCGCGCGCGGGCCAACCAAGCCGCGCGACACGCAGTGGGCCCACTTCTTCCGATTTTTGAACCATTATACATTATACATGATTTTAACGCTTGTACGCGCGAGGATGGTAAACTTGACGAGATATCGGGTTGTATGGAACAAATGAATGGTTAACATTAGCTTGAAATCTGTCAAGTTTCCCATCTCCGCGCATGGGCACCAAAATTATTACTTACTATGTGTATAATCATGGTAAATCATATAATACCACGTGCTTTTTTTGCAGAGGTTGAAGCGTAGGAAAGTTCCACTTTTCATTTTGTTTCGACAATGAGTCGTTCGCTTTTTGCTGCACTCAAAGAAATTGTGTTCCTCGGACCTCATAGTTAAGACTTAAACTAGGGCGGAGTTGGGACCCGTTGAAAAGTTTCAAAATTCATTCGTTGATCCTTAACTGATTGTGAGGGTTTTCTCTTTTTTAACAAAATATGATAATTGGGTAGATTTGTACGAAAAATAAAAATAATAATACTGAAAATAATGGAGAGTGAATTCAAGGTCAAACGATGAAACGTGTGGATGCTTTATTTGACGCCCAACATGGGGCGCACTCGAAAGTTTGATCCCGAGTCTAGTCGTCGTCGAACTCGAGTTGATTAGCACAATAGTACCGCCGAGTTCAGAACTCAGGTTGACGCGGCATCGGTGCTCCCAAAACGAAAGAGGTTAAGATAATTCCACGGTCGATTAGTTCCAACTGTAGGCACCACGTCGCGTTGCTCAAAAATTCAACAGTTTTTGACTAAAATTGACAAATTTGCGCTAAAAACACAAAATGGAACATCAGCACCTGCGAGCATACTATCCAGGATGATACCCTGAAAGTTTCAAGCTGAAGCACTCAAAAATAAAGCCGGAAATTATGAAATATGAAAATTTTCGTAAGCCTCGAGTGCAAGTGAGGCAGATAGATGTATTATCACTCGCACTCACTCTCACTCACTAAGCTTATACGTCAAAATGAATTTCATAATTTACGACCGTAATTCTAAACCAATTTTACTAGTTTTGGGCTCAAAAAATAATAAAAAAAAATGCGGGTGCTGATGTTATTGGATTTTGCGTTTTATCTATGGTTTCAGTTTAAAAAGCCAAAAACTCGACTTTTCCGAAAAGAGACTAGCGGCGCTATCCATCGAATTGAAATCTGGAAAAGTTTCGCCTGGAATCACCTTAAACACGTGTTAAATGCGGCCGCATCACACCGAGCATCACCGCAATTTTTGTCAACTAAGAATAAAAACAAAACAAAGAAAAATGAGAAGAACCCTTCTCTTATACTCGAGTTGAAAAACACAGGTGTTCATGCGCTAACCCGGGTTGAAATCCAACCCAAGTCGGTGTACAGGTTGTTTCAGAAGTGTAAGCGCGTCTATACCGATAATCCTCGGCAAATTTTCAATTTTCATTCATTCGAATCAATACAAAACTTGTCTTCCACTTAATTTTGATTTTACAGCGTTCCTCATTGAACGGCCGAAACATCCAATTTATCATATAATAAGTGAAATAAAGTTGGCAAATTCCAAAAATTACTAGTCTAGGTGCTTCAAATGCGCATGCACACACTTCTGAAACGACCTCTAAATGTATATTGTATAACCAGCGTTGAAATCTCTCGCATAAAATATATGCTAGTAAAACAGGTGATGGTTCAGACTTAGTAAAAAGAATTCGAGAGGGAGTAAGTAACGGCTTCCCCCGAAATCTTTGGAATCTTGCGTTAAAATGAGAGATATGAATGACGAAGGGGAAAACTGTGTCGAATAAATTCTGCTAAATTATCCAGTGTACGACGAACAGTCCTCGGTCTTGCTTACTACCATGGGTCCATGGCGGCGTGTGCAATCTAGCAACATTGATTTTTTTCAATTTAAAGTCACGAGAAAGGTCGAAATATTGAGGGGTGCACAGTGCACTCCCTCAAATCGATATTTTACACGACTTTAAATGGACAAAATGCGGCGTTGCCAGATTGCACGCACTGCCTCTGCTTACTACCACTGACACGTTACTAGTAGTCGCATGCAATCTGGCAACGTCGCATTGCTCATAGAAACTCATGCAAAAGGCAGAGTTCGAGGGTGTTTACAACCAACAGTTCGATCTTTTTTATCGGTTTCAATAGACAAAATACAACATTGCCAGATTGCACACTCTGTGTGCTAACGGTTACAAGGCAACTTGTTTGAGGGAGGGGGGGGGGTAATCAAGGGGAAAATGACGACGAGAAACGACGCAACGTGTGATTTCTTCTTTTTTTCTTTTCGTTCCAATAAAATTTAATTACCGTTTATTTAACGGAGACTTATGATTTTGTACATTGGTTCTTCAGAGCTGAGTTTTAGCTTACATCAGCTCTGGGTCCAATCATAATCAGTCTTTTCCAATATTTTTGTCGTAACATTATTACTTATTTCAATAAAATTTAAAATCAGTTCCAACAATTTACTCTATATTATCTGTTTCCATCTAACGCCGTCATTATAAATAGATAAAAATCCAAGACATAGTTCGGAAATGGAAAAAGAACCTCATTTTCGAAGGAAACAGTTCAGAGACAGATAATTTTGATTTCCGGAATTTTTCTCCGTCTGCCTATTTGTACAGATCTTTGAAAGAAGAAGAAAAAAAACACCAGCTACCAGCCCGATGCAGTGTTGCAACACATATCAGGGGCAAATCGATGGATCGATGTAAAGTACATACAAACCAATTTTTCCCTAAACTTGGAAACGCTGCGCTGGGGCTGCGGGTGAAAACTCTTGACGATGAGCCAACCTCCTTTTCCGCGTTTTTGCAAATGGGATCTCCAACGCGCTCACCACGAGATGCACGCCTGGTAAATTATTCGAGTGCGTCAAGGCTTGAATGCGCGGGAAATTTAAATCGGTAATAAATGATGCAGTTAATAAAAGCCCCCCCCCCCCCCTCACAACCACCTTTCGAAGCGGAAAAACAAAGAGCTATTCGCATTTTGACATCGTATGGTTGAAAAAATATCCCAGTTATTGTGAAGCACTTCATTGGATGATAATGCGGAATTTTATACCGATGATCGCGCCAATGTAATGTGGAATTTGTTGTTTTGAATTACTTGTAATGTCGTTCATTCCTGTACGTGTGTGATAATTTTAAATGAAGGGGGGGGGGACTAACAAAAAAAAAAGTATCTCGGCTTCTGGAAGATAGTAACTAATAATTTAATTGGATTATCAAGTGTGAAAACACGAGTGGAAAAATCAATTTTTACGGCGCGAAATAAGGCATGCATGTTTGCGTCGAATAATAATCGGCACGCGACTTACACAACTGCTTACGCAGGGGATCAGAACAGTAGCAGTGGCAAACTGACATTTAATTATTATTTTGTCTCATTTTAAACCCATGAATAAGATCGAACTATGGATGTCGCAGAGAACACTCGACTTCGATATAAAGTATGGGTTCAAATAAATCAAATGCAACGCTGCCAGATCGTACGCCAAGAAAAACAGAGAAGACAAAAAAATTAATTGAAATATGTAATAAAAAAAGGAAGAAATAACGTCGGTGTCTTGGTCACGGCAGTAACGCACAGAAAAAGGTTTCAAATCTTACCTGTATTATTTTCATTTGTATTGAGCATTTTCGGAGGAATTGTGTTGAGTTTGCCTATTTTTCCGGCGGTACGTTTCGGCTCGCACTTTAAATTTAACTCATTGAAACGGAAGATTCATTTCAGTAACTTTCTAATGAAATCTGGAACAGAAGAAAAGCAAATAATTTACGATATGCTATTTTACTTGTAAAAGTTTATATGTAAAGCGAGTATGGATGCTCCGGTGCTGAAAGGATGAAAATATGGCGTCTCAGCATGAGCGGAGCCAGCAGTTTGGCAACTGTAGATTCTATCCATTTGAATGTATGAGAAACAATCGATTCTTCAGGGGGCCATGACCCGATTTCTAATCGATCATTCCTCATTACATTCAAATGGGAAGAATCCACAGTTGCCTAATTGCTGGCTCCACTCATGCGTCCAGTCTTTTAGCAAACGAACATTTTCTTACCGTGACAAACAGATTTAGAGCATCTGACACTCAGATTCGTTGGTCAACAAAACGCTGATTACTATTCCAAAAAGCCATCTTAAGAAGTTATGAACAACTTTAATTGATACCTAATGGATTTTCTGTTACTCTATGATGCATCATGCATCATTTTTTTTCGGCATAGAGAAAGCTCTTCCCAACTGTGACTCCTTCAAGTGATTGCCATTATTGGTGAGCAGGGGCGACGGAAGAGATTGCCTTTCCCGTTCGGCCATAATGGGAGCCACCAGTGGCGTCGCGTGCCAACTGGCAACGTTGCAATTTGACCATTTAAAACCATGTAAAATATCGATTCGAGGGAGTGCACTATGCACCTCCAACAGTTCGACCTTTTTTATGGATTTAAATGGCCAAATTGCAAAGTTGCCAGATGGCACGCGACGCCAATGGGAGCCACGATGGGAGGAAAGAGGGGAAAGTGAGTGAAAATAAAGAGAGACAAAAGAAAATTATCATTATAAATTATCAACGATTATTATGAAATTATTATTAAATTTTAGAGTCTGTCCACCGACAGACTCTAAAATTTACACACGTCCAGTAAAGATTGCGAACGGTCAAAACTACGAAATAACGGACGAAATTATCGCACTAAAGAACCAAAACTCGGCGAAAATAGTCGAGTTTGAATATTGATGACTCTCAGAAATTCGATATTGGACGAAATACCCTCCATTTATTTTCGAACTGAAAAATACGGATTCCTAGCTGAAAATCATCAATATTCAAATTTGGCTATTTTCGCCGAATTTTGGCTCTTTAGAACGAAAAGTTCGTCCGTTTTTTCGTATCTTTGACCCTTCGCAATTTTTACTGGACTTGTGTTAATTTTATAGAGTCTGTCATTTCTTGGAATGCCTCCGTGCCAAGAGGAGAAGGTTGGAAGAACAACGACCAGCGCGAAAGGTTGGGGTAGTCGACATAGCCGCACTGTTGCTAAATAGTGCATTACTATACCTGAATTTTCACCGGCCTTCCTATCGTGAACAGAGTAAAGAAAAAGAGAATTCAAAGCTAAAAAAAGGTGTAATCAGTAATTTTAATTTATAAAAATGCATAGTGAAGGCGAAGTCGAAACAAAGAGCGAGTTCATGCCTTTGCATCAGTTTATTGCCCTATGTATCGTATCGAGATACGAAACGAAACGAAACAAGTCGAGACGGGACGGAAAATAAAAGCGGCTGATTGATGATTAAGGAGCGGAAGGGGGTGGAGAGGGCGGAGGGGGGGCTGTGGTGGGGTTGAAAGGGTAGGGGGACGACGTGCAAAATTAGGCAAAACTTGGTGTAAGAATGAGGAGAAATGCGGCGGGGTGGGAGGGGCGGGTGGGGGGACACCCGCGAGTCCCTTCTCAACACTTTTCGCCCCCAACGACGCACAGAGAAGGGAAAAACTTCGAAAGTTTGGCTTTCCGGCCGAGCCTTCCATAATATATTTAGCTGTGGAGTAACTTTGAGGTGTTATTATTAGAGGACTAACTGGAAGCCAATGGTGGATTCAGAAAATTGGTCTTGGGGGGGGGGGGGGATTGATTTTTTGAATTTGAAGCATTGCAGTAAGACATTTTTGGCTTTTTTCTGTTGAAAAAATGGCAACATTTTAGGCTTCTAGAGGGGGGGGGGGGTAGAAAGAAAGTAGTAGTAGTAAAGCATTTTTTTAATTTATTTGAGAGGTGCTTTAGCTACTTAGGCCATTTACACCCCTCTAACAGAATTCAGGGTTAAAAAATTGAAAGGTAAGATAATAAGAAAGGAAACTCCTGTCATAGAGGTTTGTGAGGACCCCCCCTCCTCCTTGAAAGTTTACTATAGAATTGCCTTGCGCTCCGTCAAGCTAAAGTCCGGATAAGCACGATGCTTTTACAGTCGCAGTCTATAATTTCGACGGTGACAGCTTTACAATGATATCAATTCCATTATCTCGCATTCCAACCCTGAACAAAAATGAAGTAAAAGTAATAAGTAAAAATATGAAAGGAAGTCATGTCGTCTGACAGATTATTAGAAAGGGCTTTTTCAGTGGTTCGATGCACACAACGAAGAACCAGAACGTGTTCGCATAACCCATTGCCTTAAAGCGACGTGAACGACGCGTCTAGATTTTGAATACCGATCTGCCCGTTAGGCCCGGTATTACGACCTCTGGTTAGGTGATAGTTTGGTGGTGGTTAGAGCTCCAACCTCAGGTATACGAGGAGTGGCATTTTGCGACCTCTTGTTATCCTCTGGTTAGGGGATAAGCCTCCTTTGTTCTCATCCTTTAACCAGTGGTTTGGCTGCCTATCGGATTGTCCTTGTGGTTGAGTCAAACCAAGAGATCGTAGTACCGGGTGTAATACCTAATTAAGTCAGCAACAAAACGACAGCATCTACACGACGATGCTCAAGAATTTGCTGCGTATCCCGATAGATAGCGTCACTCGCTTCACTCAACTGACGCAGTTCCGCCGCTAATAAGAGCACTACTCGCGTAGTATGAGCATGCACCTAGATATAACTAAGGACTGCGAACTCTTGTTAGTCCCGACCGCAGCGCTCATAACAGCGGTTTGCGGAACTAAGCAGCTTGATTTATACATATAGCACAATTACCGCTCATGCTAGCATGCGGTACGGTGGCTCAGTCAGTGGGACAAGAAGGAGTCACGGTGGAAATTCGGGTTCGATCCCGGAGGCGAGCTTAAGGGGTGTCTCCACCTGCGAATTCAAAAGCGCGAATAAACTGATTGAGCCAATGAGCTGCCTTGAAGTCGATAGGTCGAGTCCGATGTATCGACAACAAAGAAGCTCATTGGCTCAATCAGTTTATTCGCGCTTTTACATTCGCAGGTGGAGACACCCCTTTAGACTTTTAGCGAAAGGATTGATGATAGCTTCCATCTCCGCTGCTTGGAGCGCGCTAGTCGGGGTGCATTCCCCGCTAACAGGTTTTAACACGGGCGGAGATAGGCAGTCGGCAGTTCTCAGTTAAATCTTCGTCTATGGTATGAACGCATAAGAGCTGTTGCCGTGTAACTTTTTTGAAATGAATTAACAATTTAATGGGTTGAAATGCGAAACGTTATCACGACGCCAGCATTTGATTGGTCTACTTTAAACTGCGCGCCTTTTGTACAGTCTATTTTCAGTGGCGATGCGTGAAATTTGGCAACAATGTATGTTCTCCATTAAAATTTACCAAAAAAGTGGAACGCTTCAGTCATCGGCGATGACCAAGCATTTCGACCTTTCTAATGTGTTTAAATGGGGGAAAAGGGAAGTTGCCAAACGCAAGCTTCGCCACCGTCTATTTTCCGTCTGTGCGACGAGCGCGTCAGAATAAAAGAGGATCGAGAATTCGTGACTGTGGGTGCAAGTTCACACATGAGACTCGACGGAGGGGTGGATAGGGATGACTGATGGGAGGAGGGGGTGGCGGGAGGGGGTTTAAGATGAAAAGACGCAATCAAAGGCGCATAAAAGGAGCTCTAACTAACCTCCGACCACCGCCCCTTCCCCCGGCTACCGGTTGCTCCCCGCGCCACAATCACGAATCTTGCTCAAGGAAGAGGCGGGATGGTGAAAGAGGAGAAGAGGGTGGTGAAGAATTGTCCAAAACGGGGTGAGACTACCACATTGTTGTCGGTTTGGTACTTGAGGCGATCTCAAGATGAAAAGGCCCACAATACACTAAAAGCATCAGTAGCGCAACCGGGATGGTTGCTTATTTTTACTTTTTCACAACAAACAAAGTTAGAAATTGAGAAAGTATTGCAATGCCGCAGATCAGGCGCGGATCCAAGGAGGGGATGATGGGGCTATATCCCCCTTGAGTCACATTTTTACATTGTCTACACAGGAATTTTTGAGGAAATTTTGGGCGTTTTGTTGAGAAGGTAGGTTTTCGCGAATGCCGCAAAAGGTTAATTTTCGAGTGGGCGTACGTTCAAAGGACTATGACTGGTCAGTTCACGGTATTGCCTGTTTCAATAAAAGGGTCTGAGAGGCCGGTCTCCTGAACGAGCGCAGTAAACGAGAATCGACGGCCAAGGAATCGCTGCGTTGCAATACAGTGCGTTTTTGGTTTATTTTTGTTTTGTTTTTTATTTACCTGATATTCCATCGGACTTCTTATCCCGAACATAGTAAGGGCCTCTTCTTGCATCTTTATCGCGAGGCTGACTTCGCAATTTTCTCGCTGCAGTGAACTTCGATAAGGCAACCACGTGTGGGAATCATAGAAGAATTTAGTCACCTCTGAACTTACAACAAATTGGCGAATCGCGTCGTTTGCAAAGAGTCACCGTCAATGCCAACGAAGTTTTTCCTTCCACTCGTGCGAGTTCGCGCATTTCCGTTACTAACGCACACGTAACTACATATACGTCCCTCCACAGCTTGATTACGTTCAATTTAAAATTGGCATCCTCCCCTTCACCCCACCCTAACTAAGATACCTCCCCTTCCGCTACCCTCTCTCTCTCTTCCCCTCCTTTCGCTTCCCCTTCCCACCACCCCCACCATCACCCCCTCCTCCAACCTCATTCCCCATTGCATGGAATCAGCCATCAATTTCACGCCGTTTGATTCTACCCCTTCGTTGTCTACCATTCTTCTTTCTCTCTCTCTCTCTCTCTCTCTCTCTCTCTCTCTCTCTCTCTCTCTCTCTCTCTCTCTCTCTCTCTCTCTCTCTCTCTCTCTCTCTCTCTTGACGGAGTAGAAATCACTGTGGGGACCCCGTCCACCCACCATCATTCTGGGGACCTCAGAGTTAGGGCTTTCTTCAGATAGAGGATGACACACTAATAAAGAAAAGTTAATTTGTTTTTCGACTCCATCCGATTTTAAGGCACTCCATCCATGTTTCCGGCGTGGGGACTTGCCCCATAACGATGGTGGGTGGACGACGTCCCCATTGCCGCGGTGATAAGACGGAGAGAGTGCTCTCTGCCGATTGCGCCGTTGCCAAGTATTTGTAAATACGGGTAAAGTCTCCTGACTATTGTTGTGGGGACCCCCTCTTTTTTCGAGAGGAACCATGCTGCGTTGGCCCTTCGAACGCGCACTGGTTGACCTTGGAGCCATTCAACCCCTCAGATTCAACATATTAACTCTCGTCGGCCACGGCTGGCTGGACGCCTTCTTTCCAACTAGAATCCGCTAGGTGACTTTTCTCGCGCAGTTCATTACTCCTCCCCCACCCCATTTGAATTCCATTCTACAAATATTTACCGCCTCCGCCAATAACCGCACGCACAGCAGTGGTGGTCATTCGGTCAAAAAGTGGGAGGGAGGCAGGCTTGGAAAGGCAAAAATTGAATAACTTTTTTATTTATTTGTTATTTATTTATTTATTTATTTATTTATTTATTTATTTATCTATTTATTGATTTATTTATTAATTTTTTTATTTATTTTTTTATTTTATTTATTTTTTTTATTTTTTTTTTTATATGCTGTTTGCTGGAGTGGTTCAGAAAACTGTAGACGGTTTCTTTTTTATAGTTTTTCATTTATTTTTTTTCTTATTTTTCCTCACTTTGTTCAAGCCCTTCTTCCAAAATAAAGGGGTAGAATTGAGTCCCCAAATCCTCCCCAACAGACCGCTACTGACGCTCGTCACACAGGGTGTCATAGACCTGCCGTTTCCAGAATTTTTCCCGAGAATGGCTGGTCTTACAAATTCGAGAGGATAAATTTTTCCTGAATTCGACTAGAAGAAGTTCATTCCTACTGCCCATATTAAGATAATTTTGATGCATTACATCTTGAGAGCTAAAAGTTTTGAAATTTCGGGTCGATTTTTGAAAGCATTTGATGCGAATAATTTGGACTCATCTCAAAATTACCGGGTGTTTACTTTGAATATCTAGCGTAGAACAATAATAATAAAATAGAATAGATCAAATATCGTGATTAGCAGGGTGAAGGAGGGGAAGGGGGTCAGTTAATGATGGTCAGCACAGAGGTTGGGTAGACGAGGAGAATCGACCAAAAAAGCTGGAAATTCAGTTGTGTTTTATTTCCCTTCCAAGCGTTCAAGCGTATCTAGCCGTCAGCTGAAACAGCTAGATTGCTACAAGAGCTCACGATGAAGACAAAGTTGACTTTTCTGGCGATCATAAAGCAAAATTGGGAGAGGCAGCAACACCCAATGAATAATCGTTCAACCAGGGAGTCGTTTAGCTATAGTTTCAGTGTTTGAACGTGCGTTTGGAAAATACGGAATGTTTCTTTCTAGGTTTCAAATAGAATTTCCATGGCATTATGCCGGCTAATTTTCAAATAGCGTCAATTTAGAAAAAATAGCTTTCATTCATCAAGTCCTATCACCAAAAACAATTTCCTTGGGTAGATTTGAGGCTCTCTTGCAAGGGTTTGGGTGATATAAAACTAAATGCACTAGAATTAAGGATCGGTGGAATCCTACGATTTGGGTGATTCTTGTCGGCAAATGCAGCTTATATATTATTCAAATATGTTCTGATTAAGGTTTTTTTCTGGAGCTTTTAGCTCTAAATTTTGCCACCATAGTTTGATACATGGCAAAAATTGAAAAGAGAGTTTTGTACTTTCGAAATATAAACTATTGCTCGAGACTAGAGGAAACTTTCATGGAAGAATTGTGAGAAGTTTTATCGAGAAAAATTCAAAAATGAAAAAAATTGATTGATGAAAAACAAAATTGATCATAAATCGATTGTGGCAATCGATCCACGATGGATTTTAATGCAACCTTGGCAAAAAGCACCAAGAAAGGAAATGAGGCGATTGTTTCCACCTTAACCCTTTCAGACCTGGAGTCCATTCCAATGGACATTTGACATTTGAATAGCACGTAGTCTTATAGAAAACAAAGAAATGCAATATGCGCATCGATTTAAATGAGGAAACAACGCTGAGATCAACAATATTGGTCAAATATCCGTTCCTGGAAAAAAGGATTTTTAAGTCTGAAAGGGTTAAACAATAGATCAATCGACAAGTTTACTCTATCACAAAATCGGATAGTAGGATATTATAGTGAAGCAGTGCGGTAAATCGGGAAACAAATAGAACATGCAAAAAATAAAAAAATCTCAATTTTCTCGAGACCAAATCCTATAACAGATTTAAATAGAAGTAGCTCAAGTAAATTCAATTGGCGATTTGGAAAAGTTAATTTTAAAAAATCTCCGGAGGAGCTTCCCCCTCTCCTTCTGGAAATGCTACCATATTTCCTCTGAACTCAAATCCTGGGTACGCGCATGCGTCTCCCTTATTTTTTTGTGGGTTGGCCCATTTAAAGTCATGTAGATAAAAAACGCAAGCTATATCATCATCTACAGTTTTGCACAAAGCGCCGAGAATTATTTGACCCCAGGTCGACCGCAGCACATATTTAATGATGTCAAAGTCCATTAATTCGGATATACAGAGGAGATGCAGTGTTTGTTGTTAAACAACTGAAAATCAAAATTTCTAGTTTGAGCGAATTTCAAGATGTCTGTTTTGTTTTATTTCAAAACTTGACTTTAACGTCTTGACAAAATGTGTGTAACCTGCATATTTGATTTCCACTTGAAAAATTCTCTCCCCCCCCTTCAAAGCCCGAAAATGAGAGTCTTTATTTTAAACATGTTACGGAGGATCTCAATAATAAGAGTAGAAAGTTTGCTTTTGAACTTCTGGACCTTAAAAAAGTGAGAATCGATTTTTTAAGATTCGGAGCATTCGGTATAAGATTTGATAGTGTTGGCTTAGTGTTCAATACTTCAAAAATCATTTCTTCTCTCTACTTTTTGATATTTAATCGCGGTTTCGTCTCGCCAAAAAAAAAAAAAACAAAACAAAACAAAACGTATATCAGGCAAAAAGATGTGCTGTGTATGAAATCAATGGAACCGAATTGTTCAGAATTCAAGAGCAGAGCCCCTAAACTGAATGTTTCCGTTCCTGAATATCGAACCTCTCCGGATAGGGGACCTATGCCCTCCTCCTAGTATAAGCAATATGACGGTTCTAGATGTTTTCGTCATCAGACCATCAAAATCGTGAAATGAGCCCTTTTATAGATCAAAGCGAAACGAGATCGAACCAATCAAATCTATACGCGAATCGAGAGCACATACAAAAATATTCAACGCTGTTCGGATTTTTTTTTTTTTTTTTTTTTTTTTTTTGCTCAGTCTCAAATATTGTGATACGTAATGTTCATACGTAATTGTTATTTAAAAGAACTTAATGGGTCTGTTGCAAACTTTCGGTGCACCGTTATAGAGAGTATATTCCCAGGTAAAGTCGCTTGAAAGTAACGTTGAGAGCATCAGAAAGTTCCAAAATCCATCCACATCCTCAATAAATGCGTACAACAAAACTACAAGACTGAGACCTGTTATATCATATAATTTGTAAATATGCTTTTTAAAGGAGTTGTTGAAGGAGCATCTGTCAAAATAACGTAATATTTTTCTACACGTGTACTTATAGTTTTGAAGCACCTCTACTAGTAACACTTTCGCTCCAAGTATGGCACCGACAGTGTTTTGTTCTAAATCGTAAATAGTAAAATTAAAGTTAGAGAGTCGTTTTTTATATTAAAAAAAAGAGACAAAAATCGCATTATCTTTCATGATCGGTAAAAATGTAACCGGTAGATTGTTGAAGATCAATGATAGCACATCAAAATTCCAGGTTTTAAATGAAGCCACTGTTTCACTGTTTAACCGATATAGTATGTAATCTTTGTTTCAAGAAAGAATCGGTTTGCGAAAATTAAGTCACAGGCTGCAACTTTGTGAAATGGCCGAAATAGGTCCTTGGCTTCGTAAGTTGTAATTTATGCGTCTCTTATTTATTGCCGTTCTTATTTTATTTTGACTATTATTTGTTATGTATAAACAAGCTTATGTGGTTTGGTGGTGGAAAAAAGTTCCCTGCCAGGGATACTAAACAACAGAACTATCCGGGAGATAATGAATGAAGCAAGACAGGGTTGAGTGAAGAAATGAAATAAAAGTTTTAAAAAATAACGACTGATTTTTTTATTTTTGTCACTCCACATTTTGGGCTGTTATGAATCTTCCGAGACTTTTGGAGCCACCAAGGAAGATGAAAGAAAAAATTAACTAGCCTCTTTTCTTCAGTTGAGCGCACTCTCCGGAGGGACTATTATTATAATCATAATTTTTGCTGTCTATATAGCTAGCTAAGTAATGCACTTGTTACAACTCACTTATGAAGAAATATTAGAGCAACATTGATCGAAATTTCGTGCGTGTTCAATAATCGAATGGGGTTCATGAGAATATTTAGGATTAGCTCACTGCATTGAAAAGCATTGGAGAAATGGGATTTGAAAAAAGAAATTAGTGCTTTAGATTCCAATGAACAAAAATAAATAACAATAATAAGAAAAATAAAAAAAAAAAAAAAAAAAAAAAAAAAAAAAAAAAACTTAGTTCAAATAAAAAGTAATTGGCAATGCATATGATTTATTCACGGTGGGTAAATAGATCGATAAACTACCCTTGAAAATTTCGGTGAATTGATGAAAATTAAAATTGCCAACTAAATCGAATGTTCTAGGAAGAGAACATTTTCAAAGTAATAGGAAAATCCTATTCCGCCTTGAGCGATTAACCAAAGAATGACTCGCACATCGCCATAGTTTCCACATCTTCACGTCGCGACTCAGTTCACGCCAACCACGGGTTTTATGTAGGAGCGAAAGCAGCTGATTTTTTGGATTTAAAATACATTATCAGGCAACGTTGTAATTAATTCCGGTTTACTCCACAGAGGGCGCGTTTATCATAGGATTTTAAGGTCCCCACTATGATTACAGGGCAGGTAAGAGAGACGGCAGTCTTGACACCATCACTGTGGGGCAAACTTTAAACAAGTAATTACAGCGTAATGAGACTCGTCAAAAACTACCTTAAGGTTTCAAAAAAAAGATACTGGTACAGCGCACGATGCAAATTTAAAGTATGTAAGAAATTTGGGGTTTTCTCCATGTTATAGCCAATTGACATCGTGGGGACCGCGGTTAGGTCCACACAACGCGGTCTTTCCCCACAACGCGGTCTGTAGACTGCGGTAGGTCCCCACTGTGATACCTACTCCGTCTCTCTCTCTCTCTCTCTCTCTCTCTCTCTCTCTCTCTCTCTCTCTCTCTCTCTCTCTCTCTCTCTCTCTCTCTCCATCAACCACCGAGTCATTAAAACAATAATTACAGCTGAGGGGGCGAGGTGAAGGTAATGGGGATGTTTGTTTATATCATTTTCTCGACTGAATGAAGCAAAGGGGAGGGGGGCAAACCGGTAGGGAAGCACGCGGTCTTTGCTATACCGCGCCAGCGTGAAACTGTTCCAAAAGAAACTGAAAGAGGAGAGTACGTCCAACGAGCTATAAATTTAGAGTGGCAAATCAACAAACGTTCCGCTGGTTCACTGTTGTCACCTAGGGCGCCGCCATCTTGACGTAAAAATCGATTCAAGGTTAAATTTTGTAGGTCGTTTCCGGTAGTTCCGTAAACAAACTCGGGCATCGCCGGAAACGACATACAAAATTTAACCTCAAACCTTGGAATCTGCCGTCCAAATTCCGCTTTTTCCCAGGATTCCTTCTACCCTCCTTGTTCGAGGTTAATAGCGGGCGGTGAAGCAGGAAACTGTGGATCCGAACAGGGAAAGTCTACCTGGACCAGAGTCGTGAACCGGCGCGGCTCAGAGAAACGGCAGCAGCGCCAATCCAAAGAGCGGCCGAATGCGGCCACGTCAAAAGATTACTTCGGGGGGGGGAGCCCCTCCTTTGGTGCTTCGGCATAAAGTCCTAGGGCTACCAAGGGAGCCCTCCGCGGTGTTGGATTCGAAGTGGCTGGAGTTGCGGCCATATGCTGGCAAGCGGGCGGGAACCGGGAGGGGTGCATCCCGAAATTCGATGCGCTCCTGCCATTCCGCCCACGACAAAGGGTTAAGACATGTCGCGTGAACCAATGTCGCGTCGTGCCGTGTCGACATGGACGAAGATATAACTATAAGAACTGCCGAATTTCTATCTCCGCCCGTGTTAAAACCTGTTAGCGGGGAATGCACCCCGACTAGCGCGCTCCAGGCAGCGGAGACGGAAGCTATCATCAATCCTTTCGCAAAAAGTCCGCGCCGCCCCCGGGATTGAGCCCGAGTTGCTCAATTATATCTCAAGCGTGGTGCTAAAGTGTCCTACTGACTAAACCACCACATCGCATACATGCGCGTGTGAATATTGTGCTATATAAATCAAGTTGCTCTGAGACCGCTGCAGTTCCGTAAACCGCTGTTGAGAGCGCTGCGGTCTGGACTAACAGGAGTCGGCAGTCCTTAGTTATATCTTCGTCCATGGTGTCGAGCTGTGGACTCGGCATAGGAGATGGCGCCACCGGTCAATACACTTCGGAGAGAGCGCGCCTAACGGTAGCTAACAGCAACCTTTCGATATACACTTGAGCGTCAACATTTTGGTATACCTAGATGTGTTGCCATTAGCTACCAAAAGTGAAAATCCTTCGGAGACAATTTTAAATACTAGTAATGTATGCAAACTATCACAAATTATTGTAAAAATGCATCCATAATGCGAGACAAACAGGGCGTTCGTCAAAGAGAATCGTAATCTCTGCACGCAGAAATGACCTGATTCAGACAAGAACTTGCCTATTGAGCCTTCATTCCTTTTCTTCTTTTTCTCTTAATTTTCTTCTTTTTCTTCTTCTTCTTCTTCTTCTTCTTCTTCTTCTTCTTCTTCTTCTTCTTCTTCTTCTTCTTCTTCTTCTTCTCTACTTCTCTTCTTCTTCTACTTCTCTCCTCTTCCTCCTCCTCCTCCTTTCTAAGATCCCGGACGTTCAATTGGTTTTTTTTTTTTTTTTTTTTTTTTCCAATTTCCTCGATGTCTGAGTGCGAAAAAGGAATAGCGGAAATAAGCGACGAATCAAATTTGAGTGCGGAGGAAAAGGCGAGCGACGCATAGCACATTACAGGGTGAGCCAAAAAGAGCGCGTTTCCTTCCCCTCCAGTTCAACTGCAGCTCTTTTCCAATTTTAAGTACATAACAGTAACGATTAGTTCAGTTGGGTTGCGCGTGAGTCAAGGCTGAATAAGAAATGTTTTCAATTTGTGGAAAAATTTATCTTTGACAGAGATAACTATACACCCTCGTTGACTAAGGCCAAAGACCTCGAAGTAACCCAGGACAGATCCAAGAAAGCGGAAAAAAAAACAAAAAACAAAAATCAATAAACAATAACAAGCGACAATAACGGTTGTTATTGAAAAAGATCATGTTCTCCAGACTAACATTCAAGCAGAGGAAAAATTAACAATAATTACTGCGGTCACTGTTACTTCAAATGTGTAATGAAAGCTAGTACACAAAAAGTAAACCAACAGTCCTACATTTGCATTTGCCTCTTGGAGCTTTCTTGAAAGCCTAAATCTGAGACCTAATCAGAAATGGATTCTGACACGGCGCCACTCTCATGGTATATAGGCAGTGGCGTCGCTGGGGGGGGGGGGGGTGCCATCATCCTTGGGGTGACATCCGACGGAGTGAAAGAAAAAAAAAAAAGAAAAGAGAAAGAGAAAGAAACGAAAAAAAGAAAGAAAAAAAAAGAGAAAGAAAAAGGAAAAAAGGAAAAAGGAAAAAGAAGAAAAAAAGATAAGAAAATAAATAAGGAAAGGAAAAAGAGGAGGATAACGAAAGGAAGGAAAAAATAAAGGTAGTTGAAGAAAAAGGGTGGGTGGAAGGAAGAAAGGACAGTTTGCCACGGGTTCCACCGACTTTAGGTAAAGGCATATGATAGGGAGCCTGGGGGTGACACCCAACTGGACCGGTCAAGAAAAACCATTCTAAATAGTTAGAAAATGAAAGTTACAGAATAAATATCATCAGGATGGAGAAAGAAACCCCCCCCCCCCCAATCTCCACACCATAAATTTTTCTCGGTTTTCTCAAATAAAATCAGGAAACCCCGTGAGAGGGGGTTTTCAAGGGGTAGAATTTTCAAAATTTTCCGGGGGTGGACCCCCGTACCCTCCGTTGTCCTAGAGGGTATTCCATATCCCCCAGACCCCCCGGTGAATGGAGTATGTGAACAGTAGGTGCGTCAACTCAAAAGCTCCCTTCCCTTGAAACAATTTCTGACTGCACCACTGCTGCTTCATTACATACTTTTCTGTTAAGTCAGCAAACATTACCATTATTTTATCAAAGTAATAGTGAGTGTTCAAAACCTCCGAGGATACATAGCAATAAATGTGTTTTTCTCTTTACCCAATGTCACTGAATTTGGATTTTTAAATCTGTATCTTCTGATGAGCGAGGATGGAAAAGGGAAGGAGGAGGAGGGGGAGGGGGGTTAGAGGTAGAAGGTAAGGGGGGGGTTAGTGAAAATCGTCGTGCTGAGTTAGCTTTATGATGGGGATGGGGAAGGAGGTGACTCCCGGAACTCCCCCCCCCCTAAATATACACCTAAAGACGCCACTGTATGTAGGGGAACGCTCACCAGCCAACGTCTTGGGCCTCAGGGACCGTGTGTACCGAACGTTTATTGGTCCAGAGACTCTAAGTAAACTATCAGCTCGCTGACCTTAGCTCAACCTGCGTCCAGTAAAGCAAGCTACAAGCAAGCGGAGCGCACTTCTTTTGACACACCCTGTATACGGGTACCATGAGTGGCTCCTTTTGCTATGGAAAGAATCACACAACTGAAGCCAATTTGAAGATCTTATTAGACATTTTTACTTTTCTCTGTCTCTCTTCCTC
Organism: Trialeurodes vaporariorum; assembly: GCA_011764245.1. Lineage (NCBI taxonomy): Eukaryota > Metazoa > Arthropoda > Insecta > Hemiptera > Aleyrodidae > Trialeurodes > Trialeurodes vaporariorum. Next base: position 67,576,953 of record VMOF01000111.1, read on the forward strand.
TTCCTCCTCTCGTATACACTATACAGTCTCTCTTTCATTCGTTTTTTTGCCTCATTAAAAGCGATTCTATAACTCGGGCTAACTGCTCTCCACGACCGGGACGACGTTTAAAGCAGCATACGTTTTATCAGCCTCATTATCTCCGTTCTCATACGCTCTCGCCCGCTCCTCCAAAATATATCCTTCGACGAATTCTATACAATATTCACCCGATTTTATTCTCCCCCCCCCTTTTTTTTCGACGAAAGTTCTTTCCAAGCGCGACTTTCGAGTCATCAAAAAGTGCCTCCACACACCATTTCCTAGCTTACATCCTAGGTAACATCGTGAGTGTCAAAAGGCGGGTCATGAGTTATGTGAAAAGCTTATGCGTTATGACCCGTTATGGGGCAGTTGCACTAACAACAGATTTGAATGGGGGGCTCTAGCAAACTTTAGTCTAATGTGATCGTGATGTAAAAACCAGCGAAAATCACAAAAATCAAAACAAAAAAGTTTAAAATTTGGAAATAAACTCACATAACTGCTATAACGGCAAGTTTGTAATGGCGGTTCAACGCAGGTATCATGGGAGATTCCTGTCTGTAATGTCACTTTCTTTACGGAAACACAGAGATATGTCTCAATTTAGATAGGAATATCCCATGATACCCGCGTCTCTTCGCCATTAAGCCCGATTCTGAGAGTGAATTTCGTGATTTTTTAGTGTACTCATTGTCATTTTTACAGGTTTTTATGCAAGAATCAACTCATCAATCTCCTATGGCAAAAGGTTGCAAGAGCCATATTCTTAACAACGAGCTTTATAGCGATAGAGAGGATTTGTGGGGTGTGATATTGAAACTTCACGGAGGCAGCCATGATCGAGATGTCTTAATCATGGACGTTTTTCACACGGGCTCGGTTTGTTTGCCTTACTTTTTTTAACCTTTAGTTAAAAAAAAGAAAATTATGACAATCATATTTGCGATTGGTTATAAACTAAAGTGCAAGTATTTTAGAGTGGCTATCTGGACACAGAAATCGATGTAAGTGGTTCTTCTAGAAGGATTTGCACGATAAAGAAACTGACACATAAATATGCAAAACTTTCTCACCTGGATAGTTGCAACACTGTAACTAGAAAAGACTACAATTTTGGACCCATGTTTATGGGAAAAAAAGTCTTATTTTTACCTCTAAAACACGCCCAGAAAATTAATGTATATAGTTTTGTTACACCCTGTATAATACTAGCCGCTCCAGACACCCTACGGGTGCCCTCCACGGCCAGCATTCTAGGAGTACGGGAGTTCGCACTTTGACAGTTGGTTCATGCAAGTTTGTTTTTTATTTAAAGAATTATGGTTGCTAAAGGAACGATTGAAGAAGTACACGGTAAAAATTACTGACAAAAAATGACGGATCAAAAGTATCGGAGCGCTCAGGTTTAAGCGATGAGCGGCGTTAGCACGGAGGGAGTTGCGACAGTCTTAACCCTTTCATCCTTGGTGTACATTCCAATCCAATGTACATCTGAATAACATAGACTCTTACGGAAAAAATGAAAACACTATATGCACATTTTTTTTTTTTCATGAGAAACTTGTGCTCAGATCACCTATGATGGCCAAAACTCCGTCCCTGAACAAAAAGTGTTTTCATACAGGATTGAAAGGGTTAAGACGGGCAACGAAAATTGAAAATTTGAAAAACCAAGTGCTCAAGAAATTCGCGAGGAAACCATAACTCCTCCCTCCACCACTCACACTGCATTACTCGATGAAATTCAGTCGAGCGAAGAGAAGGTGCGGGGAAGGGACAGATAAGAGAGTCCAGTGCAACACGGCTCGGAGGAGGGAAGGCAAGCGACAGAATCAGTTCCCCCCTCTAATTTTCAAATTCAATTTGCGGCGCTTTTTCGAAAAAAAAAAAAAATCCATAGATCTCTTCGAAATACCCTAAGGAACCACCGTGCCAAATTCGAGGGAAATCGCTTCGGCCAATTTTCGGGAAACAGAAAAAACATTTTGGGGGGACGTCAGCTTCATATATACAATTCCTATCAGGGTATACTCTAGGCTCTCCATGACTGTAGAGCAAACGTGCGATTCGCAGTCCAACATTGAGACAAAGAAATACGCCACAAAACAAAATTTTCAAACGGATAAAACTTGTTATTTTATGCACGCGCTGTACGTTCTATGAATTTTGGTTCATTGTTTAAAATTTGAACATTTAATTTTTATTCAATTTCTTTATTTTATATTTTTTTTTTGTTTTTCACTCAAAAGAGATGTTGCAACCCTCTCGGGCGGCAACTTTTAATCGGTTAAACTGTCTTTCGCACACATTAAAAATGCTCCCATTTAATTGAGTTTCGGTCAGGAGGGGGTGGGGGAAGTTAGTTTAGCCACGCGTTCAGCGTTCAATCTCTGTGGTCGGCCGCAACACTCCCATCCACCATCCACCCCCCGATCTTGGGCTCCCGATGCGATGCCTGTGCGATAGGATAGGGGATAGGAGTGGGGAGGGGGAAGGGGGAGGGAGAGGGGGTGGCGAGGCAGTGGTTAGGGATTGCAATCGCAACAATTCCTACAGAAGTTAAACCTCATCCAGTTAAGATAAGCATCGACCACTCATCCCCACCCCTCCCCCCCGCTCTTACACCAGGCATCACCATTCACCATACCCCTCTTTCTACTCTCGCAGTCTCGCAGGGGTTGCGCTTTTCCCTCACGCGACTTTTGGCTCGGCATCCGCGGATTGGTTTAACGGCCAACACTGCAATTCCTCCGTCCGAAACAGATAGCCTTATTTACCCCCACCCTCCCCGCCACCCCGTGGCGTACTTCCACACCACCCCCTTTGGAGGGGGCGTTGGGCTGCGGAGAAGGCGAAGGAGAAGGAGTGAAGATGGGTCTAGTCTTCCCTCTTGCAGATGATCTGTTTCAAAGGCTGCCGAGTAACGAGCGGCGACCGCGTCGCACTATGGCCTTAGATCCGAAAAAAAGGGGCGAAAATTAGTGAAAATAAACTGTCGGGAATACCCTACGAACACTTTCTCACATCAAATTTAATTTGGGCGAGACCTCCAGACCCCCCTTCAGTATTCTGGGGGAGACCCACAGACCTCCCTTTAATATTCTCAGGGAGACCCCCGATACCCCGCTTCAATATCCTGGGGGAGACCCCCAGACCCCCCCCCCTTTGATATTTATATCCAGATCCAAAGATCCATTTTTGAAATATTTAAATTTTACCTCTTTTTGACCCATTTTCCCATTGATTTTAATGGAGACCATTTTCATCCATAATTAACCTAAAAATTAAAAGTTTAAAAATACCAAAATATTCGCTCTGCGGGGAATGTTAAGAGCGACATTTCTGCAAAATTTGGATGCATATGGATCAATAATTAAATACTTATGCTGGGTTTCACATTTTATGGCTACAGACAGATGGACAGACAGACGCCACAGAAAGTGTGTGCATTTACACATCATCCAAGCCACAGATGGTTAAATAATATTGGAACTTCATGGATGAATATTCTTTATAGGATGGTATTAAGAATGATGAGAGCTAATTATTTTGGAATTACCATGATTTACTTAGTTGTAGAGGGCTAAGTATCGAAACAAGATACTTTGTAAATATCAGCGCCATTGCGCAATACTTTCTCTATTTCTAACTTTGTTATTAGTACAGTGAGAAATTAAAAAGTAATCGAAAGCGTTCTTTTTCAACCAATTAAGTTAATATAAAAATTTCCAGTGGTATTTGTCACCACTTACTTGCCACAAGTAATCTCTATGTGATTGAAATTGGTTTCGAAAGTTATAAATGCAATAAATTGATGAGAAACTTTTAAGGGCTGAATTTTGGCCCTTTTTTTTACGATCTCGGACCATAGTGCGTCGATTGGCTCCTTCCTCGTTCTTCAAACCCTCCTTGAACCGAAGTTAATTGCATTTCAAAAGTGCGTAGAGTCATTAGATTTTTTGTTTTTTTGTTTTTTTTTTTTTTTTTGTTTCTTTCAGCTCTTCAAATTGTCCGGGTGAATGGCCGTCGATCGTCGTTTAAGCCGTAATTTGTTTTGGTAATGGAGTTTAGTCATGGCCATGATGGGCTTTCTTTCTGGTTCGCTTTATCCCCTTTATAGCTCGATGCGTGTGCGGTTTCAGTCGCTGAACACTTGCTAACCGGGCTCGGAAGATCCCCGGACATTACGCCAGTCTATGAGAATCAGTAAATACTGAAAGAAGGGCAGGTCCACAGAACCCAGGGGCGGATTTACATCTCTTGAGGCCCTCCGCAACTTTGAATTTGAGGCCCCCAAGAAAAAGGGTAGGATGCCTAGATATCTGAAGGCAACCACCGGAAAGAAGGGGTGTTTGGGGGTTCTCCTCCTAAATTTTTCTTTTAAAAAGAAGGCATTGAAATTCAGATATAAACTAAACTGTTTTTATGTTTTTCCAGCAAAGTTGTTTTTTTATCTTTTTGCTTTTTTTTAAATCTCCTTTTCCTCTCTTTTCCCCTCTTCTCCCCCCCCTCTCTTTTTGTCTCTCTTTTTCTCTCTGCTTTTCCTCTCTTTTTTTCTATTTTTTTCTCTTTTTCTATTTTTTGTTTCTCTCTGTTTCTCTCTGTTTCCGTCTGTTTTGCATTCCGTCGATGCTCTTACATTGCAAAATCAATATTTTTACAATGAAAATGAAATTTGCATTCTGGACGCAAAGTCGGCTGATAAACACCAGAGAGACTTTTATTAAGACTGCCAAATCAACCAAAGTTTCAAAAACCAAATAGTTTGGTCGATAATATTAGAGAATGTACCGACGTGGCTGACGTGAAGATACGTAACGGCATTCTACAATCCATCAGTGGTTCTACCGGTTTCAGCAACGATTACAAATTATCAGTTGATAAGTTTGTTTATCGATGGCTTATAGTGTTATAAAATCTGTAATCTTTGGGTCAGCTGATTAATTCACCGGTGGATTGTAGAATGTCATTAAATACTCGCAAAACGGCAGTACTGGACTTTTCCAGAAGTAATACGCGAATACGAGAGCTCGAGTCGAAAAATAGAGGTGGGGGGGGGGGGGGTGTGCGAGAGGTTAAATGATGTAGGGACCCAAGAGCGGGGGAGAAGAAGCCTTTGCGCGCCCTGCGACCGCTAATGCAGAGGGGTGGGAGAGAGAGAGGAGAGGAGAGGAGGGGGTGAGCATCTCCTTCTTGTGAAGTGCGCCAGTTATTATTTTTAATGAGGGCTTGTTATTGAAATCTTCCACCGACCATAGCCGGAGCCAGAGAGAGCCGAACATCAGAGCAGCTCGGCGCGGCGGCAGCGTATAACGCACAAACCGCGCGCAAGAAAAGCTGTGAAAAGCGCCTTGGGCGGCTATTTATTAAAACAAATTGACATCAAATCCTTATTTTTTTCTCTCTCTTTGCGCAGCCTTTGCAGATCTTTAACCCCCTCCACCCCTGTCCCTCTCTCGGATTCGAACCATTTTCAGTCCGCTTGTAAAATTAAATAAAGCTGCGGATAAAATGGGAATGAGAAAAGCAGAAAGGGAGAAAGGGAAGGGGGGAGAGAGAGGGGGGGATCCGAAGTTTTCTTCACTTAGGATGATGATGATCACTTTTCCGGGAATGAGCCGCCCTAGAAGACGAATAAAGTCGATGTTTAAAATGAGGGCTTAGCAAGGAATATAAGGAGGGACAAGAAATGAGAGAAAGAAACAAAGAAAGGAAACAGTGGCGGATCGTGGGTCAAAAAAGTGGGGGGGGGGGCTTGAAAGTGAGAACTTTTTTCCCCCTGCTTTCCGAAGGAGCCTGGGGCTTCGGAAAAAAGTGAGGGGGGGGGCTTCAGCCCCTAAAGCCCCATACACGGTCCACCACTGAAAGGAAACCTTTCAAAATCCTCGTTTCGGCCAGTTAGAGATTTTTGAGCTTTATTTTTGATGCTCCAAAATTGCTTCGAATGCTTCGATGAATTATTATATAACTATCGCGATAGGTTGCTATTTTTTTCGTAAAAGGTGCATTGCATGGTGTTTCGCATAACCTGCTCTCTATGATTTTCTTAAACGGGGGACCATAACAAAAATCGAGAAAAATCGGTTTCATATAGTAATTCGGACCTGAAATTTCATTAAATAATACTGTCACAACTCAAAATTTGGTTTTTGAGGGGTTTTCAGGAGGGGCATATTCTAAATCACGAAATTTTCAAAAGGTAGCCCCCATCTTGTGATACCTCATTTTAAAGAGAGTAAAATTCTAAGCATTTTGGCTTGAACCGGAAGTCGATCTCTTTTTTTGTGTTCGAGATATTGAAGGTCGGAGTTCGATTTAGGTCCAATTTTCGAAAATTCTTAATTTCTTTAAAAAGAGTCGTAAAGCAAAAAAATGTACACGCAAAATGCTCTATTTGATGAGTACTTTCAAGAAAAAAATACGACTTTAGAATCAAATGAACCGGAAGTCGACTTTTAGGCACCTTCAAATTTCAGGCGGGAAAACCCCCATTCATCAAAATTTTCAAACGGCAACCCCTGTCTTGTAATACATCATTCGAAAAGGCGTCATAAGTTGTGCATTTTTGAGCAATAAAAAGTGCGATACGGTTTTTCTTATTAGATTTATCGAAAATCTAAGTTCGACTTGGACCATTTTTCAATCCTTTAAAAATGGATCCTGTCGTGTGATACATGATAAATCATTAGAAAGCACTTAAAAACCAAGCATTTTAGCGTAAACCGGAAGTCAATACCTTTTTCTTTTGGGTCGCGAATCAAAATTTAATACAATCGCAGTTGGAGTGGTAAGTCAAAGTCATGGTTCGACACGTTCAACTGTTGCACTTGCAATGGCACTCTAAACGATGCGCATATCGCACACTGGCTGATCCAGGAATCTATCCTTCTCTCTCTTCTCCCATTAGAACGCGTATGATAGAAAAGGACAGATTCGGGGCAGTCACGTGATATTCGATCCCTCTTCTATCCTTCACTAACACATGCATTCTAATGGGAGAAGAGAGAGAAGGACAATAAATTGGATCCGCTAGTGATAGCTCGTATACATATAAAGCATATGCAGAAATGGACGATTCCAAGAATTCACGTGTGTCCGCATGAAACGCTATAAGGCATTATCGCAAGACCGTACATTGGAATAGTTTTTCCGCAAAAAAAGCTTGAGTCGATTTTAACTTGAGCTTTGCGATGAATACTTCCTCATAAGCAACAGAGGTCATGTTAAAAATGGCGACTCGGGCCCTTTCAGCAGAAAAAAACATTCATTTGTCCGAAACACGACCCTAAAACTACCACATACGATACAATAATATTAATTACAGAAAAACGTCGGCCAGCAAATGCGAGTCTTCCGAAGAGGACGGTTGTATAATTACGTTTAATGGGAAATGGTGCAGCATTTTTTGATAGCGCATATCAAATTATCGCGCTTTGAGACGAAACATAGTACATGTGCGGAGAGAGGAGAGAATCGGTCAAGGGGGGAGGGGCCGGGGAGCCGGGAGAGGGGGAGGGGGTTAAATCATGGTGAGCAGGTTATGGAATGGCCTGAAAATATGATGATTAGCTCTAAAGTACAAGTCCAGAGCGAGGAGAAGGAAGGGGCGGGAATCAAGAAGAGCTACTGTTTAAAGGCTCACGCGGAGCAATGGAGATGGAGAATGCGCATGCGCAATTAGAAAATAATGCTTAAAGACTTGTACGTATATATACAAGAGCTTCTCCAATGATTACTAGATTGATGAGAATGGTTTCGTGTTCGATGGAGGATCGAACGATGATTTGATATTTTCGACCTTGAACGCAGACGATGAGTGCAGATCGATTGAATAGAGCTGATGCAAACTTTTGCTACCTTATTAATTGTTGAATATGGGGTGAAACCCTGTAAAAATAACGATTAGATTAGCGCACTAAAAAATCACGAAGTCCACTCCCAAACTCATAAAATGCTTTCAAACGCGAGACCGTAATGGTGGCCGTTGTCGCCTAAATCTTATGGAAATTGTATGCTTCTTCTTCTTCTTTTTGTGTGGTGTCGCGAGAACACCTTTTGAGGATGGAGCTGATTGAGACAGGGAAACCCAGCGTAATCGGCGGTAACGGCCGCCGATTACAATCTCGCGCTTGAAAGCATTTTATGAGTTTGGGAGTGGATTTGCAAAGCCAATCGGCTAGAC
>VMOF01000111.1:67585658-67681443 GCA_011764245.1 Trialeurodes vaporariorum
GGGTTCATGTTTCACCGGTGAAATTATTTTTAAAGAAACTGCGAGGCCAACAAAGAGGGATTACAAACGCACACACGTTCACTCAAAATAATGCACGTGTGAAACAAACAATATATCTATGTTGATATCGTCGAGATGTATGGCCTTGTGATGATTTGCTGAAGTGGCCGATCGTAAATGCTAAATAAATGATGCACTTAAATTAACACTACGAAAATCGATTGACAGTTTTCCTTGCGCAAAGTGAAGTTCTGATTGCATGAAGGAGAATCACTGTCACAACAAGGAATCTTTTACTTGTAGCAGCAGACATTTTCCATGGGTTAAAGGAATTTCCCCTCGGTAAATATTTCACTGTGCAGTTTCTTTAACACAAACGAAATACACTTTGGATTAAAAAAATAATTCTCTCAGTGCCGAAATAAGGATACAAGTCACATTGCCTTCCCTTTATATTTTTGTTGACACAAAATTTAAAATGTGTGAAGAGAGAAACAGACAAATTTCTGAAACCACACTTCTAGTCTGGCATCGAATGATATCGAACAAAATGCATTATAAGCATCGTGCCGCGGACTCGGTTTACTGGAGAGGGACTAGTGATCGCGGAGAGAGTATAGGGAGGGGAAGTTATACGGATGGATTTACCGGGTATACGCTATATACATGCTTTTAAAAGTTGGAGGAAAGGAAATGGGATGTAAGAGCTGTTCCTTGTTCAATGTTCCTTGTTCCTCGCGTCACACCGCAGAGCAAAGGGTGCGCCCATCTCAGCTCGCTCTATCCAGAACACTCAAATGCACCGCGATCCGCAAGGAGTACGATGGACCGAAATAAACAGAGTTTCCTGGACATTTTTACTTTCATATAATAGTCACTCTTTGTCTGCTTAGAAAAGTAAATGGTAAGGTGTAGGCACACTGTATGGAACAGTTGCGCTACTGAGCGATATCACTCACCATGGTCATTAATTTACACCTAAAATCCCCAAAAAAATTACAATGGTCGTAATCCAGCTTTATCCCCTTAGAACTGGATGATGATGTCCAATGGAGCTGTTGCAAACTTTTGCTACAGGCTTATTAATAGTTCATTAGGGGTAGAACCCTGTATATATGACGAAAAGCACACTAAATAATCACAAAATCCACTCCCAAACTCATAAAATGCTTTCAAACGTGAGAACGCAATGGCGGTGGTCGCCGCCTAAATCTTATGACAATTGTATGCTCCTTCTTCTTCGAGAACACCTCGTGAGGATGGAGCTTATTGAGATAGGAAACCACAATGTAAATGGCGGTAACCACCCAACCACCGCTATATTACGGTCTCGCGTTTGAAAGCATTTTATGAGTTTAGGAGTGGATTTCGTGATTTATTTCTAGTGCGCTTTTTGTCATTTTGACAGGATTTTACACTATAATCAACTATTAGCAAGCCTGTAGCAAAATTTTGCAACAGCTCCATTACGGTGTAATCTCAAACACGAGCTGAATCTCCTACAGTCCTACAGAGCCTCCTCTGTTAATGCCAGCCTCAATCTTGACGTCTGCTCGAATATCAGCGGTTCAGGTCAATCGACAGCGAGCTCGATCGATGAAAGTTATCAATCTCTTTTTTTCGTAAGCAATAGTCCAGCGAACGAAACAAAAAAATAAAAGGAGTGAGATGGACAGCAAAGAGAATATACAAACCAAAACAAAGTTAAAATCCTTTCCACGTAAACTTATATCCCAACTTACTGAGTTGAAGTTGAACTTAGACCAGTTTGATAAAAAATTCGCCCGGCACGAAGAGTCGTTCACAGTGTGATAGTCTTCCACATGTACTGATGAAAATAAAAGCAGGGTAGTCTTCGCAACACGTCCTGATGGAAATAAAAGCGTGGGGAGAGGGGGAGAAGAAACTAAGTCGGAAAACTGGCAACACGGCGGAGTAGAGCTTCGAAATGTGATTGGGCGGATAAGCGTGCGCGGGGAAAACGCATTAGGCCAAAAGGAATTATGATTCGCTAATGAAGCAACGAGCGAAAGCAAAAGCAAAAGCAGCCGCTGCGCGGCGCAACTCGTCTCCGTCTTGCATCGCCCCCCCCCTTTCCAACTGTTAAAAGAAAGAAGCAAGGGGCGAGAGGGGCAGGTGGTGGTCGGTGGGGGAAAGGGGGAGGTAAGGGGGGTAAGTCCCTGATTAGAGGCGCACAAAATCGAACTTCTGCTCCTTGCAATCCAAACTCCCCGCTTTCCCCTTCCTCTAACAACCCCCCCCCCCCCCCCCGGACCACCAGTCGCGACTCCTACGACGGAAAATTGAGCATCCGACATCAGATCACAACACAAACACCACCCATCGATGACGATGGAAAGATATCAAGGAAGGGGGGGGGGTCGAAGTTGCGGAGAGGATAGGAAGAAAATAAGGAGGGGGTGGTGGAGAGGAGAGAGAATTGAAAAGCACGAGTAAGCTTATTAAAGAGGTATAAGCTTATTGTTTTATTTGTATCGAGTCGGAAAATTGAGTGCGGGAACAGAGAGAGGTAAGGAGGCGGCAAAGAAGGAGGAGCGTTGTGGAGGAAGGGGAGGGGGGGGGGTCGCGACGTTAAAGAACGCGCCAAAAAGAAATTGAAAGGCGGAATGCACAAAATTCGGGCGCACAGAAAAAAAAGAGGAGGAAAAAACGCGGAGTAATAGTAAAGAGATAGAGCAGAGAGCGGCGACGTACCATGGGCTCTGAACTCACTTCAGGAGACCAAAAACGATTGAGTGCACTGTTACAAAAAAAAAAAAAAAAAAAAAAAAAAAAACAAAAAAAAAAACAAAGCAGAGTGAGGACGAAATAATAGAAGCATTTCGTCTGCGTTAGAATTCGGCTGAGTGAGAATCACCGGAGTCAGAACAGAAGGGAGTGAAATTTGACGGAGTAGGAATGGACGAAGTGAGAATAAACGGAGTGTCTCTCATCCCCATGCGGAGTTCTCTCATCCCGTGCGGAGTGCCTCTCACCCCGTTCATTCTCACTCCGTCCATTTCCACTCCGTCAGTTTTAACTCCCTTCTGTTCTGACTCCGCCAAATTCTAAGGCGGACGAAATGCTTCGATTATTTCGTCTGCACTCCGCTTTTGTTTTGTTTTTGGTTTTTTTGTTGTTTTTGTTGTTGTTGTTGTTGTTGTTTTTTTTTTTTTAAAAACAGTGAGCATGAGTGCATTCACAGAGACCGGAAGATCCATTTTCCCACCTTTCTCCATTGAACTACGTATGTTTGACAAGGTGATAAAAACTTCTTCTCGTGTCCGACTCTCCGCTCGATCACATGCGTTTGGATGGGCAAAAAGAGGGAATGATACATTTTTAGCTACGGTTCTGAGAAAAAAACAACATAACTGCGGAGAGTACATAAAGCAAATTTTATTTCGTGACCAAAGTTTCGAAATCACGGTCACTTACGGGAGCCAATCGCAGACAAGGCGATTCAAAATTCAAATGTTCCCTCCGGTCACCTACTCGTCCGGTCACGTTTCACATGACCCACCTCGAGAGGTAGGTCTCGAAATTCGGAACCAAGCTGTTCCCGGTCACCTTTTGATACGGTACCGTACATAACCGTACGTTGCATGGCTCCGCCCACTTTTAGGTGACCGGAATAATAAAATTTCGGTCACCTACTGATTTTCAAAAGCCTGGTCACGTAAAACTTAAAACGTAAAACTTGACCTGGTCACGAAATAAAATTTGCTTATAGAGTCTGCGCAGACTATTACTACAGTATAAAAAGCTAAGGGTTGGTTGTTCCAACCCTCGAGACTCCCTCCAAAATCGTCAAATTTTCAGTTTTTTTTTTTTTTATTTTCTGAGTGTACCCCACGGAAGTACTGTGACTAATTGCCGGCGTCGCGATGGGGGGGGGAATGAGCCGACAGGTACGGGAGAGCCTCCTCACTCCTCCTCCGCCAGCCCGGTCTGCGCGGTGAACCCTTGAATCTAACCCCCATCGGCCGCTATCTTTGAACTGGTCACTTCTCTTTTGTCTTGTGTAACTGACCTATTTCCCCCATTTTTTTCTCAATTTTATAGCACTACTTTATTTTTCAGATTGATTTGTAACAATAGAGACTCGAAACGCCTACGGTGGTTGGGCTGCGGAGCGGCAAAGGGGCGAAGCCTCCTAGTTTATAATAATTAAGGTTCGGAAAGCTTCATGAAAGACCTCGGACGTCTGATCACTGAGCGACGTGGCGCACCGCCGCCTCTCCCAGAAAATGGGAATTTTTTCTCCCTCTCTTCCTCCTTCCCAAGCCGCCCCCTTCTGGAAAACAATCAAGGAGTGCGGTTAGCTCCGTTTTCGTCGGTTTCGTCTCAGCGTGAGGGCGGCACGCTGCAGTTATCTCTCTCCGGCAGTTGGTGCCGAGTCTTGGTGAGGCGGGCGAGGGCAGGTTAGGAGGGGTCGGCAGGGAGGGCAGAGGGAAGAGAAGGAGAAGGGCGGTAGTGGCGGGCTTTACGCGGCAGAGGAATAAACCTTGCGTAAAATTGACAATTCGATTTCATCAGAACATCACGGCACACCCCTCCCCCTCCCCCCTCACCATCCCCCACGTCACCCCTTACTGTCCCTTCACGGTCCTCCGTCCCTTCCACGACTTACGAGTGCACCCTCTCGAGTCTCGATCCCTTTCGTTTCTCATCTTACAACCGCGATCGGCTTATCAGCATCTTTACCAAGTTACCACAGTGCGCTGTGTACCTACACGGAAGGAAACGGAGGCCGTCTCTGGTAAAAAAAAAAAAAAAGGGCCCTTTAAACAACAGGTGTGCTCTTAAGGTAAAAACCTCAATTTGCTCACAATGCACAATTCTCGGGAAGAGCACATCCATTGTTTCATGAGCCCCTTTTCCGGAGACGCCTTCTTTCTGAATGGCCGAAAGAAAGCGTCACACAGTGGAACGCACAGGCGGATCCAGAAATCTATCCTTCTCCCTCTTCTCCCATTAGAACGCGTATGATAGAAAAGGACAGATTAGGGGCAGTCGCGTGATTTTCGCCCCCTCTTCTATCCTTTGCTAACACATGCATTCTAATGGGAGAAGAGAGAGAGGGATAATAACTTAGATCCGCTATTGGTGGAAGGAGTCAATGGGAGAGGTCGGACATGGAATTTATGATTAAAATAAAAAATGCAAAGTTGAACGTTTTTACCAAAGAGTAAACAAGAGTCGCAATTGAATGGAAGGCCTGCGTGGTAAACGCAGATAAGCGATCGGAACACGGGCTGGCCTCTGATTGGCTGTTGAGCTTGGTGCAAAAATGTCTTAGGGTATAGGGAAATTAACACGGGGTTGACGTTTATCTCGAAACCTAAGCAAAATCATCTCTAAAACAATTAATGCGAGTCGATTTAGCAGAATTTTCCGAACAAATTGATAGGTTATAAGTGCCACTTTATTGCAAATTCGAGAAGACTGCCTCAGTTGAAAAGTACACACAATAGTGTGTTTACATGCTTGGCGTGTGATTGAGCAGTGTTTGAGTAACTCTGCACTATTGTGCGTACTATTCAACTGAGACAGTCTTCTCGAATTTGCAATAAAGTGGCACTTATGACCTATCAATTTGTTCGGAAAATTCTGCTAAATCGACTCGCATTAATTGTTTAGAGACGATTTTGCTTAGGTTTCGAGATAAACGTCAACCCCGCGTTAATTTCTCTATACCCTAAGACATTTTTGCACCACGCTCAACAGCCAATCACAGACCAGCCCGCGTTCCGATCCCTTATCTGCGTTGACAACGCAGGCCTTCCATTCAATTGCGACTCTTGTTTACTCTTTGGTTTATACGGTCAAAAAACAAATTATATAGGGTGGTTTTTGTTGGAAATTTTACAATCACACCAAAGAAATCACTTTCAAACGTATGCATTGAGTATTAATGAAGATTATACGCATATGAAGTCACGACGCCATGTCTAGCCTCTCCCATTGACTCGCTCCACTGTGCGTCGTGCTAGAGCTCGTTTTAGCAGTGAAGGCGCTGCTAAACCATAATCTTTGGCGAATTTTCGATTTTCATTCCTTCAAATCAAAACAAAACTTGCCTCTGACTGAAAATTTTGAAATTAAAGCGTTCCTTGATGAAAAACCAACGCGCAACTTTATTTTCATTAATTTTTCTTTTGAAACGAGATAATGTTGACAAATTCCAAAGATTATCGGTCTAGGTGTGCCTACACTTCTGAAACGACCTCTGACACATTTCGATCAATGTTGTAATTTGATTGACCTTTGCTTTAATCTATTCGCTGTGAGTTTGAATCGATCAAAATCTTCGATCTTTAAAATGAGGCTCTTAAGCTGGATCTCTGCGTAGTGCATACATGCATACTGCACTAAAGTACTTCCGAAAATTTAAGCTAATTTTCCTCTGCGAGGAGCGAGTTTTGTACTTTTTCAACGGTCTCATACAGCTTTTCCGCAGTATTTTACATTAGCAGAATAAATGTTGAAAGAGCCCAATTTAGGGAAAGGCTTATTAGAAATTCCTTCAAATTAAATAATTTTTTAGTACCTATATAAACAGCTCAGCACCGATGCGATGCTTCCTAATCCCTCCTAATTCCAACGCAAGGAAGATAGATCGATAGAGACATATATGTAGGTAGATGGATAGATAGACAGATAGATAGACAGATATATGGACATATAGATAGATTGATAGATAGATAAATGGGTGGCTGGACAGATAGATGCGTAGATTGATAGATAGACCAATTTCTATGGGGACAAAAATAATCTGTATTTCATACCTGTTCAAGTATCTTTGTCCCCACTAGCATGAGCCTCCTTAAGATAAGTTGAAAGAGCTTTTTGAAGAACGACAACATAAATACAAGCCTCAGTTTCCAATCCCCTGAAGGTATACATCATACAGCACATGTATATATTGTATACACAATTTTCTGTATCGGTTTTTATTACGCGTCAGGTTGAGTATACCGGTGTTGCCGTCCTCCGTACCTAATGGGCACCAGCGGATCCAAGTTATCGTCCTTCTCTCTCTTCTCCCATTAGAATGCATGTGTTAGCAAAGGATAGAAGAGGGGGCGAAAATCACATGACTGCCCCTAATCTGTCCTTTTCTATCATACGCGTTCTAATGGGAGAAGAGAGAGAAGGACCAGATACCTGGATCCACCAGTGGTAATGGGGTTGTGGCACACTCTTTCTGTAAGCGATTTAAGGGTCACTTCAGATGCAAAAACCTCAAAAAATAACAATTCAAACATGTTGATGCAGTTAGCAGTATTGCATGGAATGAAATAAAGATGAAATAATTTAGCCAATATGCTGCACACTAAGCAATTTCTTCTCTCTTCCTTACCTCCGTACCTCCGAAGATGGCACTAACTGTAAGTGCCGAAAGACCCAAGGTATGTAATCAAATAAAATCCTTATCACAATGTGCCGCATATTGCCTAGATTATTTCATCTTTATTATTTAAAAAAAAAAAAAAAAAAAAAAAAAAAAAAAAAAAAAAAAAAAAACTATGGTAGCACTAAAAATTCACAAAATTCACTCCGAAACTCATTAAATGCATTGAAAAATAGGAGATTCCCATCTAATAATACTGTCGCTCCATCAAGAAGTGACCAATAAGAGACGACTTTCCTTTTGACACCAGTGTCACCAGGAGTCACCAGGTGTCACAGTACCATTAATTGGATATGGAACACTACTCTGGTGTCCCATTACTCTGTGAATCTTTCTTGTCAGCGTAGAGAAAGTGACGAAATTGAGAAGGGAATCTCCCATAATTACTGCAATATGCCACCATACACACTTGCACATTTAAATGCATCTAACTAGTCTCGGAGTAAATTTCGAGTTTTTCGTGCTGTACCATCATTATTTTTGAAGGGTTCTGAATTTGAATCGACCCTTAACCCCTTAAGGACCAGTGGTGAAGCGTGCAATGTGACTACGTTGCAGTTCTTCCATTTGAACCCGTGAAAAAGATCGAACTATTGGGTGTTCGGTGAACACCTTCGCATTCGACCTTTTACATGGGTTTAAATGGACACAATACAACGTTGCCAAATTGCACGCTACGCCACTGTTATGGACCAAGCCCGAGCACACTCGTGTTTTTTTCCTCTAGTCTGTTTCACATTCGGGCGCCTTCAATTTGTCGTATATGCAATTCCAACTCCCCCGAGTACGAACAGTTAACTATACCTTTTCTTCATAAACGGAGGTGTGGTGTTCTCGTAAACTAATCTGGTCCTTAAAGGGTTAAATCGCTTACAGCAAAAGTGTGTAATAGCCCAATATACTACGCTACTCAACGTAAGTGAAATCTGCGTGAATGGGCGAAGTGGCAACGTCGGCATTGTGGGAATCAATTTCGATATGCGATAACCGGAGACGTCCCTCCTCCCACTCCTCCCACCCCTCTACCCCTCTACCCCTCCAACCCAGTGCCGTTTGGAATGGATAAAGGGGGGACGTGCTATAGCCGGTAGCTTGCTCCTGCGGCCGCCGATTCCCGATATATATTACCGCCACTAAATGGAGGGAAAAACCAATTCCGAATATTGGCTCCTTCTAATATTATTACCTGATCGATATGTCTTCCTCAAATACTCAAAACTTCTTTACCACCGCTCGGCCCCACAGCGCAGTGGAGTGCGAGAGCGCGTGACTGTACAGGGTTATGGAGAAGGGAAAAAAAAAAAAAAAAAAAAAAAATACAGCAAATAGAATTGAGATTTTTGCCGTTCGTACTGAAATTTAGATCGTTGGCGGCGGAAGACGACTTGGTAATTTGTGGTTCGAAAAACATAACAACTTTCAATTTTTCGTACAACTTTCACAACAGTTTGCTGTCGTTAATTTTATTTAACTCGAGGATGCCAGAGACATAAAAACCATACTAAAAAACACAAACGCGAGCCTTTATACAGAGCCGGGGATTGATTTAGTTCACTTGAAAAGGATCCCAAATACAATACAACTACACCAACTGATTTTGCAGCAAACCTTGTTAGCTGCACCATTTCATTCCCTTAAGTTGGCATCTTATCAGTACTTTGCCGCAATTTCTAAAAAAAAAATACAAACTATAGCGCAAAAACACCTAAGTTTAAATTGAAAAAAGGGGGGACATTTCATAATATTATTATTCTCATCCCTGTTGTTCACAAAAATACAGTTCAGCTATTTTTATCATATCATCCGTTTCCGATATACTTAATTATGTATATATAAAATTACACTCCAAGAAATCAGCTGAGAAAACTGAAACAGGCGATTTTGAGATACGATAAATTTTGTTATATACAGCTGAGAGAAAAATTGGGAGAGGGAGGGGGCTGCGACTTTGAATGTGGGAGGGAAGGGTGGGGGAAGAGAGTCTGGAGAGAAAGGAAGAAGAATTTGCGCGCGTTAAGATAGAGGAATAAGAAAGAGAAAAACTGACAGTAATCGTGAAAAAAAGCAGGACTCGGGAGAGAGAAAGAGAGAAAGAGGAGAGAGAGAGAAAGAGAGAGAGAGAGAGAGAGAGAGAGAGAGAGAGAGAGAGAGAGAGAGAGAGAGAGAGAGAAGCAAGAAATGATCCACTTGCAAAATTGGGTATTATCTAAACTTGTTTATTCATTCGTTCATTCATCCATTAATTCATGTTTTCCCCCCATTTCCATGAGCGGCTGCATTTTGCATTTGAAAAGACCAAGAGGTCTAATTTGAGCAATTAAGGATTCACAAATGGATATAAAGGCAGCGTGCCGTGCCAAGGCAAACGCAACCAGCGGAGCACAGGGTATGTAGAAACAGATCAATGCGAAAAATGAGGGAGGGGGGAGAGGGGGCTGAAGGGGGACGAAGAAGTAAAAGAATAAAATAAAATATGAAAGCCTCTTCAAAGTTTCGCGAATCCGAGGAACGCAAGCGAGGCTCTTATGTGCGTTTCCACGCGAATGTAGGTATATGAAAAAGCGTTTTTTTTGTTTTTTGTTTTTGTTTTGTTTTTTGTTTTTTTTGTTTTGCATTTATAAATGGCGGAAAGAGAGATGCGCGTTTTGAAAGGCGTTTGTTCGTGTGAGCTGAGCCGCGCGCGCGACTGCGAGGATTTTTTTCTTTTCTTTCTGATTCCACCCCCGCGATTTGCGAATTATTCACGAGCGACATAATCCCCGCGATCACCTGCAACCCGCAAGGGCGCAAGCCTTGAGTGCATTCGACTCGTATGCTGGTTGCACAACCACGGGCCTGAATACATTTCACCCTTTTCGTTACGTTCGGGGCTGCCTTGCTGGTTTTGCGTTTACCTACGCGTACACAACTTCTGTTACTTATCGATAGTAATTTCGTCTTCTTATAGTTTCACTTCATTGAGTTCGAAAAGATTTGAAAATTATTTATATGACAGGCACTTAGGCTGAATTCTAACAAATAGACCCCCTTAAAAAAAAAAAAAAAAAAAAAAAAAAAAAAAAAAAAAAAAAAAAAAAAAAAAACGGGCGGATTAAAAATTAAAAAGATGGGTGGGAGGAGAAAACAAACAAAAAAGTCAAACCGAAGTTTTTCAAAATTCCTCCAGTCACAGCATTTGGAAGGGGCTTATGAGATATGTTCTATTTTTGAAACACGTTGAAGTAAATTATATATTCACCTGCAGAGAGCATTTCGACGAGACCATTTCATGTTTTTTTTAAGTCGTACGTCCTCTCATGCGCTTAGTAACTTACGCAACGTGTTTTTTTTTTATCCCCCCCCCGGTTTTTTCTTGCTAATTGATATCAATAGTTGCGGTATGGACCATTCTTCATCATTTTGAACGGATTTTCTTTTTTTTTGGTTCAAAACCCTGTCAGCCCCTCTAAGGGTTCCCCTAGGGGGCGGCGGGCGGCGGGGTTGACACCCCCCCCCCCAAAAAGAAAATTCATTCAAAATGATAAAGAATGGTCCAAACCGCACTTCTCTACCTCAAGTAGCAAGAAAAAAAAAACAAGGAGGAGGAGGGGGGGGGAATAAAAAAACACCCTGAATATCAATCTATCCTATTTGAACAAATCGACATTGAAAAATCCTTTTTTTCAGTAGCAGTCTAAGTACATAAACATCTAAACACATTGCAGCTTCAACTTACTGACGTGACTTTTTTTCTATCTCTGATTGTGAGCGAGCATGGAAATATTGTGATCGCCCTTGATCTGCGGTTTATTCATAATTAAAGATATCCCTCTTTCTCTCATATAATGCCTCTCTCTTTTTTTACATCACTTGCGCCCCTCCATTCCTTCTCTAGCTCCCTATATACTAACGCGAGCATTAATTGAAAGAAAAGAAGTTTGAAGCTCCCCCCCCCCCCCAAAAAAAGAATTCTTCTCCAACAGAATTTAATTATATCGTTTCTTCTGATTACGATATCTGTTATTCTTGGCAGCCAGAATCAACGCCAAAAAAAAAAAAAAAAAAAAAAAAAAAAAAAAAAAAAAAAAAAAAAAAAACTGAATTGAAACTTAGGTTTATTAATTAACGTGAAAAAGATGGTGCAGAAATTATGATGGCTATAAGCATACTAAAACTTGTCCAGTTTCTCCTATTTCTGAGTCGTAACTCTCAGAAAATGTTTTACAAGAAAACTTCTTTTGCGAGCGGGATGAATACGATGAATAAAGTCGAAATGAAACTCGACAGATATGGTTGACAAATCTCAGAAAATAAAAAATTATGAATTTCAATTGATTAAAAAATTGATTACCGTCTCGCTCTCACTTGAATTCAAAAACAATTTTCAATGTATCGAGGGTTTAATGGAATCTGTGGAGGATCCATTTTATCTACGAATTTCCTCTGGGAATCCTTGAAAAATTCAATCCTTTTTCAAGGAATTTCTTTTCAGAAAGTTTTCGAGATTTTTGTTTTTTATACAAAATGAATTTTACAATATTAGAAAAATGTTGCTAAAGAGCTAAGTCACTCTCTGAGACTCCGAATCCCTCTGAAAAAGTGTTTCCTAAAATGTTCGATGGAAGCAATACATGAACTAAGGTAGAAAAAGTATTCTCATCAGCTTCTTGACTCAAACTCACCTAATGAGTCTGTTGCGTACTTTTGCTACATCAATAAGACACATTTTTTCTAACGTAAAATTCGGCGAAAATAACGATGCGCACATTAAAAACTTTCAAAATCCACTCATTAAGTCAGAAAATACCTTCCATTTCAAACAACCCGCGCTACACTACACACTATATCACCGACTTATAGCTACAAAGATGGAACCATCTCGTTTATGTAAACATGAACAGAACTTACAAACATTGGAATGTTTCGTTTAGATGCGTACATTTCTTATATTATTTTGTAATCTTTGATAAACCGAAAATACCACACAGCAAATGCAGCTTATATTTCACGTATTAAAAAAGAAATTACATCTTTTTGTAGTTACGATGTTGTTTACTTATGCACGGTGGTTCCGTCTATATAGTAGTATACCGGTGCAAATAGTGTCTAGTGTAACGCGGGCTGTTTGAAATTGAAGTGATTTCCTGAGTTAATGAGTGGATTTTGAACGTTTTTAATATGTGCGCATCGTTATTTTCGCCGAATTTTACATAAGAATCAAGGTTCTATTGTGTTGTAGCAAAAGTATGCAACAGACCCATTGAAACTGAGGTAATTCCATTTTACAGCGGAAGGTAAATTAATCTGGATTTGGCATACTGCTTTAGTGGGAAGATCTACACTGAATGGGGGGAGGGGGGTTATGGCAGACTATTTTCATTGGGTATAAGTACAACCGCGCAATACATTAAGTTTTCGCAAATTTCACTCAATCAATTATTATAGTCTGCCAAACCAATACTTTTTTTTCCCCCGGAGTGACCAAAAAGTTAAAACGGATTGACGATATAAGAGAAAAAGGACAGCACAAATTCACATAGCCTTAGCGATACATTGGCAACGCTGAAACTGCAAACGTAATTTCTAATAGAGCAATAACTTTGCAGGCCTTTTTCCTCGAAAAGATTCTTTATCAGAGCTTTTATCGCACGCATTTCAAACCTTTTTAATAACATAGTAGATAAAATTTCATTCTCGGACTTTTGTTTGGTCGTTGTTAGCAATTTCCCGATTTGATTTTCAGCACTCCAATTAATTAAATTTGTTTTCGGCGAAAACGAAAACGTTTCAAACGTTTGAAATTAATTTTGGTCCATTAAAAAGGAAAACAACAGTTGTTAACTTAATTACCTTTTGGAAAGTTCTCGGCTATCGAGATATCCGATTTCATGAGGACGAGTTTAACTTTTCACGAAACGATAAAACACGCGCGTCTGAAACAAAGAAAACGAGAATGCACAGAATTAATAATAACTCAATTTAAGCTCAAGATCAAAATAAAACGAAATAAATAATAAAAATATAATCGATTGAAGATCAAATAGTTTGTGTATAATTAACGTTTAAGGTGACAATTGCAAGCAGACTGTTTGAATTTGAGGACTTTCAAAAGGCCTTCAAAAAGGGCCGGCGAGGCCTATTTGGCAACTCTCTTCTGAGGTGCTTGGAAAACGACTATGTTCTTCAATCATCTATATTGCATAAATAAATACATAAGTATTATTTTTGTTAGAGCTAGAGAGGGCTTGTGACAGTCTCTGAAAATTAGCATCTCATAATTTTAACGGAAACGACGGTGAGAGCGTTGGAGAAAATACCTCACAAAAAATTAAGGTTAATTATCGCAGGTCATAATTTAAAATTCAAACTCTTCTCGACCCCCCCCCCCTCCCGCGCCTGTCTGCTTCTCCCCTTACTTGAACCACGTCTGTTAAGCATCGACTAGAAAAGGAATCAAATTGCGCAAAACTTGCTCCAGGTTGCCGCGTTTTATGAATTATAAAAAAAAAAAAAAAAAAAAAAAAAAAAAAAATTGCGGGAAAGGACGATGGAGATCAAACATTTAAAACAGAATACTTTGCATATAGTAGATCACCGTATACATACTTTTTTATTGCAAGATATGGTTCGAGCCATTTTAAAATTTTACAGACGTTTCTGAAACTTCATATAGGGGTAGTTTTTTCCCTTTTTTCATATAATATGATGAAAAAAGAAGAAAAGACGAGAGATACTTTGACGCTGATAAAAATGAACGAGTTTTCTTCTTGGAAGAGTGTGAGTTACTCACGAGGGTCGAGGGTCGTCTAAAGAGTAAGTACTTAGTTTTTTTTGTTTTTTGTTTTTTTCGTTTTTTTGTTGTTGTTTTTTTTTTTTTTTTTTTTTTTTTAAGCTAATAACGTTAAAGAAAATCCATAAACAGTGTTCGACACGTCATATCCTCAGCTTTAAGACCCTTTTTTCGGATTTTCAATAGCTAAAAAACTGAAAAATGGCTGCAATATTACCGCCAGAAATCGACTGCTCCAGCAAAAGTTTACAGTAGACCCACGTCCCATACTGCATGCGCAATCTGGAAACGTACTCGCACATTCAAATCGGAACAAAGAAAGATACAAAAACAACGTAAATATTTTCTGTAAAATAATTGCAGGCTTAGCGTCATTAAATTATTTTTAGAGATGAAAAATCAACAAGGCTGGATCCTAAAATAATAACTTTAATAAAATTGGGATGAAAAAAAAAAACAAAAAACAAAACAAAAAACAAAAAACAAAAAACAAAAACAAAACCAAAAAAACAAAAAACAAAACAAACCGTTCTCAAATCCTCACAAGTGCAGATAATTACATGATGTAAATAGATACGTGTTTAAAGAGGGTTTAAATAGTTTGATCGTTAGGAATCCTATCCCTCTGCCCCCTGGGGCAACGGAACATCCGACAACAATGCCTCTGTATGCAGCTGAAGCGTGGGTGCGCACTGGGAGAAGGGGGAGGAAGAGAGTCAGATGCCAATTATTGCGGGCGCGTCGAGAAAAATTAAACTTTTTTTCCCCCCCTTTAAACGCGCGCGAGAAAGAGTAAATCATTTTCGCGTCCAATTAAAATGGTTTTTCGCGCAAAGCGTAGTGGGTAATTATCTTCCTTTTTTTTCGGAATCGACGTGTCCGCGCGGCAACGCGCCCGTTTCCCGTTCCCCAGCTTTGCGCTGCGGTTGGCCTATCTCTATCGGCAAAGGGCGCGATCAAGAATCCACGTCTTCTCCTTCTCTCTGGCGCCCCTGTCGTGGCACGGTACCTCTCGATTGAAATGTAAACCCGTCCCTCCCGGGAAATCCTGTCCGGGGAATTTTTTTAAGAAAAAAAAAAAGACGAAGGTTTATTACACTCGTTCAAAAAAAAAAAAAAAAAAAAAAAAAAAAGACGTAGCTCAAATGCGGATGCCGCATTTTCAAAAATACACCGATTGCCGATGAAAACAATAAATCACGAATATAATTAAAAACCCATCCGCGGTAAAACGATGATTATGACGTGATAAATTTTAATTACGCCTTAATAATTGACATCTTATTATAAAGGAAATAATTGGAGTGGGACTGTGGTCTGGTGTTTTAAAAATAGCAGCTTTGTCACTGTAAGAGCTAAATAATAAATTGTCGTTATCGTATAAGAGTCGGTGTTTTAATTTATGGCCATGTTTTTCCTTCTTTGTGTGACCTTAAATGAGAGAGAGAAAAGAAGATGCTGCGCTCTGGTGAGAAAAAATAGGCAAGTTGTCAACTATTTCATAATTACAAAGCGCTTATGCTAATACAATTAATGGAACACGAGACCATGCATTAGATCAAGACGTGCTTGGACTAGACGATAAAAAGTTTGTCTTAAAAAGCTTTTTACTGAACCATAGAGATATAGCTTCAACACTACTATCGATCCATAAATGATTCGGCTGGCTCCTAATTTTTGCTTAAAAAGAGCGCCAGCTCCTTTAACCTAATAAAAATCAGTGCCAGTGAAACTTGATGGTGTGAATAAATTAGCGCTAACACAAGTACCACAGTTGGAGTCCGTGATTGAGAGTTGAGACAACATACATTGATTAGGAACGTAAAATTGGTCGCTATTTTCAAATAGTAACAGCTGTAAACTTGTGCATATGAGCCCATATACCAGGGAAAGTCTAAGTCAGTCACGCAAGACAACAGAAAAGTGACCAGTTCAAAGACTGAGGGATGGAGGTAGAGATTCAAGGGCTCACCGCGCCGATCGGGCTGGCGGAGTGGAAGAGTGAAGAGGCTATCTATCCCGTACCTTTTGGCTCATTTACCCCCCCCCCCCCCCCAACCGGTCGCCACGTCGGCAATTACTCACAGCTCTTCCTGGCGTACAAACAGAAATGCCAGAAAATAATAATAATAATAAAAAAAAAGCTGAAGATTTGAACATTTTGGAGAGAATAGACTTGTTTAGTGATGACGTCACGATCAAAATTGGTTCCAAACAAATGCTCAATCTCGCTCACTATCGTGGATTTACCCATAAGAAATCAGATCCAAATTTTCGAACGCAAATTCATGCTAGTTAACCACCAGTTTTCTCAAATTTTATTGCACCATTAGATTCCACGTACCTTAAAGTATATTTCCACTCTAACGCAATTCCTAAAAGATCAAAAATGAATTTACAATCACAGTTATACCGAAAGATGTTCTATGTTTTGTCCTTGTCTTACTCACGGTCTCTTTTGGGAGTATAACCGCCATGGCACTCAAACATCCTAACTTCTCTACGTATCGAAGCTTGTTCAAGGTATAACACATGGTGTGATGGTGCCGATGAGCCTATATCCTAGAATTTTGTGCCCATAGGAAACTGTGAGTGTGACAAGGACAAAACATAGAACATCTTTCGGTATAACTGTGATTGTAAATTCGCTTGTGATTCGACATAACTGTGATTGTACATTAATGCGCGATGTTTTAGAAATGTTGATGTAGCGTGCTCATATTTTAAGGTACGTGGAATCCAATGGTGTAATAAAATCTGAGAGAACTTGTTGTTTACTAGCACAAATTTGTATATGAAAATTTGGATCCTGTTTCTTGTGGGGAAAAAAAACCCACGAGAGGGAGTGAGATGGATCATTTGTTTGGAACCAATTTTTTTCGTGACGTCACACTAAACAGGTCTATTGGAAGAATCTGAGGGTTTGGAAGAACCAACCCTTGGAGTTGTATACCATGGTAAAGATAGAAAGGCGGAGGCGGACAGTAGGTTGATCGGCTGATTTTTGCGGACAAGAAAGGTTTTTGCCTTTTGGCTTCCGGAGCGTATTAAGTGTTGATATATTTTCTAGTAAAAAACCTCATCTGACTCAATATCTGACTTTTGACAAGTAAAGTTAATAAACACGTTTATCAGTAACCTAGACGTTTAATATGCATTACTATCCAAAATCTTGATTTTTGTTCATGAAAATGATGTCCGGAAAATTCAATCCTTCGATCCGTTGTGCGTTGGTGGACAAAGCACGACAGCTCCCGCACTTGCATGGTCATGGCATACCGCAGGCTGAAATACACACACACACACGCGCGCGCGCGCGCGAGCTCAGACTCACACAGGCACCCAAACAGGCGAAACTTAAAGCGAACGCTAAAACGCATTGAACACTCAACGAAAGCGTAAGAGGATTGGGGGTGGGAGAGGGGGAGAGGGAGGAGGGTTAGAATGCACTTAGCTAATTATCGCGCGGGTCTCTGCAGTGAATACCCTAATTAGTGGTCGCGGGGCGTATGCTGGGACAGACGCGGAGACTCTTGGGCTTCGGATTCCGCCCGATGCGCGGACCCGGTGTGAGTGTGTGTAGGTGTGTAAGCAAGAACGCATAATGAAATGAATGAAACACATGAAAAGGAAAAGAAAGGAATAAATAGAAAGAAAGTAGTAGTAGTAATTTCGTTTTTATTAAGGAGGTGATTTAGCAACTTATGCCATTTACGCCCTTATAATAAGTTGTACATGATGGTTGAGATATTAAAAGGTAAAGACTTTTTTTTTTTTTTTTTTTTTTTCTTCAACAGTGATGGCTATTGATTTGAGAAATGTTAAAAATGTTTTTGATGTTTTTAGTTCCTGGAAGGTTGAAAGAAAGTAGTAGTAATTTTTTTTCGTTTATTTTTAGGAGGTAAAGAAAGAAAAGAAAGAAAGAAAGAAAGTAGTAGTAGCAGTAGTTAAAAGAAAGAAAAAAAGAAAGAAACATTCCCTTCTGTAGAAAGGGAAAAAATGTCTGCCATATAGGCAGCTTTCCCCCTTTATTGTGGTAGTTCCAAGCAAGAAAAACACCAGCAATTCTTAACCAGGGTTTCAGTGTTTTCTCATTTGGAGCTGCAAAATTATTAATTACGGCTCTAATATCACAATCTTTACTTGTCAAACACTATTATTGGAATCTGAACAGTGAGTACATTTATGATTTTTTAAATAAATCCCCGGTTTAGGGGATTTCAGTGCTAGAACTTCCTAACCTCACCACGGTAAAAGAAATGGGAGTAAAGTAAAAACTTAGACAGATTTACAAACCTTAGGTGTCACCAAATAACATCAAATCACAAAAAATCACCAACTTTTATCTTAAGTATAAATTTTAGGCCCCAACAATAACCAACTTGGAAACTTTGACAGTCACGAATCACCGAATTTTAGCCTTAAATGCGTTTTACGACAAAAACAATGAATGAGCCTGAGGTTTCGATGCATAAGTGACACTTACGGGTAAAAGAGAGAAACTTCACGCCATTGTCGCTACAGCACAGTGCCATTATGGCGGAGAAACGCGAGGCGGTCCGGTTTTGGGATACCGGCCCAGTATTGGCGACCCTCCTCTAACTTTGGTGAACTTGACTCCGACCTTACACTTTTGATTTAACCCTTTCCGTCACAGTGTCCATTATACCTAATGGACGACCATTTTACATGGATCCTTATGGAAATTCGGAAAAATTGACTCGCACATGAAATCATAAGAGAAAAGTTCGTTCAATTTAATGGTCTAGGTTTCACATTACAGTGCCACTTCTTTCATAATTCGTGACAGAAAGGGTTAAAGAGTTCCTCAATGAGAAGCCAACGCTCATATTCATTTTTATCAATTTTAATTTTGTAACGTGAGAAATAATGTTGAAAAATTCCAAAGATTACCGGTCTATAGGTGGGCCTACAAAAAATGGACATCTATATTTTTTGTTGTCTCTAAACGGGCACAACTTCATAGACACCCTGTACATACACTGAAGATAAAAAATCAAACAGGGGGGATACAACAGTAATTAAAGCAACTCAACTCAACTAAACGCAACTCTTGCTCGGTGCTCCCGCACCCCCTCAACCCTCCCCCCCCCCCCCATTCCCCACCGCTCTCGGTTTGGAAAGCATTAATGCAACTTACACACGAAATCGTAAACGCGTGTTTGCTCAAGCTTATTTACTTATATACTCGACAATTTACATACACACAGTTAATAAAGCATTTCCGTGGAGCCTGAGCCCAGTGTTGCCAAATCTTGTAGCTGTTTCCCATAAGAACACATAGAAAAAGCAGCGAGATGTGGCAACACTGCCTGAGCCACCCGGCCGCGGAGCGTCGAGCGAGCGGCGCGAACGATGGATGGAGAAGAATTTTTAAGTCGAATTAATTGCATGTAAAACAAATGCAGCGTACAGTTTGCGCTTCTAATTATTCATACACGAGAATTTTTCTCCCCCTCCCCCTTTATTCCCCCCCATCTCTCTCTCTCTCTCTCTCTCTCTCTCTCTCTCTCTCTCTCTCTCTCTCTCTCTCTCTCTCTCTCTCTCTCTCTCTCTCTCTCTCTCTCTCTCTCTCTCTCTCTCTCTCTCTCTCTCTCTCTCTCTCTCTCTCTCCCTTGACCCCGTCCTCTCTTCATTCCGCAATAAGAGTTGAAATTATCATGCGCGCGCACAATGGTTGAATGGATGGTGAGCGGCGTAATTATTGAGGGATGTTGTGCAGCTCTGCAGTAAATAGAGAGTGTTGACTTTATTTAAACCATTATTACTGCATGTTTCTTTTTCAACTAAAATATATGATTTTTCGGTAGATTTTGACTAGAGCCCCTGCACTGCATGTAGAGAGTTAAGACAGAAGGGTAGTGAACCTCTGATTGGTCATGAATTTTAGGCTCTACGGGCGCCGCCATTGGAATGCGTTTTTGCACATTTGTTTACATACAGTTTTGTTTACAGGACGAAAGGGTTCAGCGGTGATTTTTACGGATAAAAAAGAGTTAACCATCGCGAGTCAAACTTGTTAATTTTAATAATGATGCACATCAAAAAATCTAAAATTCTCAAAAGCAACTTGAGATGATTCCAGAGTAGATTACTTATAGTTCGAGCCGTGAACACTAGGTCGCGTTGCTCAAAAAGTCAACAGTTTTTGGCAGAAATTGGCGAATTTCCGCTAAAAGCAATGAGGAACAGGTCAGCATCTGCGAGCATACTCCAGGCAGATACCCTGAAAGTGTCAAGCTGAACCACTCAAAAATAAAGCCGGAAATGATGAAATACAAAAATTCCCATGAGCCTCAATGAGTGCGAGTCGAGTGAGGCAGATAGATATATTATCACTCGCACTCACTCTCACTCACAATAGCGCAATCTTACAGTGGCGCTAAATTACGCCGCAAGTCTCTTAAACAAAACAAAAAACACAATAAATGGTAGGTATACACGTTACAAAATCTTCGATGCATTTTACGATTGCAGCAAACTGGGATCACGTGCTCCGATAGAAAATCTGGCAAAATAGGTAATGCAAATGATTAAATTCTTCTTGTTAGTTCTCAAAAAGAAACTATGATGAAAAAAATGCAATGATTGGTGCAAAAAAGCAATATCTTTTTCATGCTGGAAATTCTACTTCGAAATCACAAGAAATTATTTTCGAAAAGACAAACAGTGGCGAAGCGTGCTATTTGGCAACATGGCATTTTGTCCATTGGAACCCATAGAAAAGATCGAATCCGATGGTCATCGGCAATTCCTAGATAGCTCGATATTTTTCATGGGTTTTAATGAGCCAGAAGCAACGTTGCTAGATTGCACGCTTCGCCACCAGCAGTAACATGGAAAACTATTTGCCAGAATTTCTTGGGATTTAAAATGTAATCTCTGGTATTTTCAAGAATGGTTTCTAACATTGAAAAATGTCTAGGCTTTCCGGCCAGAACCTCCGTTTAGAAATGTCATCATTCCTTTTCGGGAACTATTTAATGAATCAGACTGCCGTATCTGCGAGATTTTTTTTCTCAGAAGAATCGGCGCCCGCACTCTCACTTCTAGCAAAAGATATACATATGTAATCTTAGAGCTTCGGTGGTTCGAAGCTTACATTATATTTCAAGTTGGGCCACAATCGAGGCATCGAAGAGATAAATCACGGTTATGACATAACCACTGAAAATGCTTGGAGGCTTGGTGGGTGGAAGCTAGAGGGAGGATTTGGCGGAGAGGGAAAAAAAAGAAAAAATAAGCACTAGTGAGAATTATGATACGTATATACACGTTGGATCGTGGGTTGTTCACAGGTTTAGGCACTTGGGGGGATTAATTTATTTGGAGGGCAAAAGCCTTTAAGGGATATTAACATCAAGGTGTCTGGGACAAGAGACGTGGGCGAGGGATTCGGAGGGATGAGCAAGGGGTCGGGGTCGGTCGCGGAGAGCGGGGCAAAATAAAATTACGACAATGCGCCCATCGCCGAAGTCGTTGACTTTGAAAACAGCCAACATCAACACCTGTTGCCTCTTTGGAATCTGTGCTGTAGGCAGCGAGCGGAGCAGCGCGGCAGCAAGCTCTCGGTGGAACTCGGTGGAACTCGCCGCATAGTGGAGCGATTTAATGGGAGGGGTCGGACAAAGAATTAATGACTTAAAATGCAAATTTTTGCGTTTTTACAGTCAAAAAAGAAACTGTAACAAGTGATTCTTGTTGAACATTTTACAATAAAACCAATGGATAATACTTTCAAACTTCCACGTTGCGTATTAACAAAGATACCACGCATTTAAAAGTCGCCAAGCCATGTCCGACCTTTCCCACTGACTCGCTCTCACTGTGAGCCGCCGGCGCGGGCGCGCGCGATGGCAACTCGTCTCGCGGCGGAAAGCGCGATACAGAAGCGAGAAGCGAGGCACGCGCCTGTCGCACTGTGAACCAAAGCGGAGGATTTCAATCGAGATTAGACAAACTAAATAACAAAAACTAACAAACAGCATAACTAAAAGGTCAAAAGGAATAGTAGCACTTAGTAAAAGTTTTTATTTTTTTTTTTTATTTTATTTTTTTTCCGGGCTGCTGCACAATGGGGCTCTTGCAAACTTTTGCTGTAGGGAATTGAAGTAGTGATTCTTACATAAAACCTGTAAAAATGACGATGAGAACACTAAAAATCACGAAATTCACTCTCAGAATCGGGCTTAATGGCGGAGAGATGCAGGTATCATGGGAGATTCCTATCTAAATTGAGACATATCTCTGTGTTTCCTCAGAGAATAAGTGACATAGACAGGAATCCCATGATACCTCCGTTGAAGCGCCATTAGTGAGCCATTACGATCTTGCCGTTATGGCAGTTATGTGAGTTTATTACTGACTTTTAGACTTTCTCACTGTGATTTTCAATGGTTTTTACATCAGATTGGACTTTTCATAAGCTCACACTCTCACAGCAAAAGTTTGCAAGAGCCCTATTCCACATAAACAAGCTAGGGAAATTTAAAAAAAAAAAAAAAAAAAAAAAAAAAAAAAAAAAAAAAAAAAAATGCGGTTTGAGATTTCATGCTCGAACTGTTTGGTCGCAAAATCATGGTTTACTGACATCAATAAGTATATTTAATGTTGCACTGAGAGAAATAACTTCTTTAAAATCAAGGAAACACGTTTACGGAAAAAAGAGAATTCCCTGACTATATATTTTCAGGTATTCCAGTGTGTTTCCCAGGTCTGTATAGTGTATACCCAGGTCCGTCACATCTTACTACCAGGCTCCGCTACTAATTAGGCTTCCGAGCCCCCTTTGCCCCTTTCTAATGAGAGGTAGGCGGGACGGAGGGCCCCCCTCCCCCTCCTCAAACCCCCACGACTCCGAGAAATTTTTTCACATTTCCTTCCCAAACCATCAGCACTTCCAGCCATTTAGAGTCAACCTCTTTCAAATTAAACTAATCTAAATTTAAATTATTACTACAGATCCAAGGGTAAATTTTAAAATATTAAAGACAAAGAGCAAGTTAATTTTAATACGAGAAAAATAAAAATATACTTTCAAACTGAATAACATAATTTTACACTTTTCCTAAGTGTTTAAAGGCTGGAGAAAACATGCTTTATTTCGTAGATAAAAAATAAAAATAAATTAAAAAGAAACAAAACAAAAAAACAAAAGTCCCCTCTAGAGCCTGGGCCCTGAACCCATGGGCGGACAGCCCCCCCCCCCATGTGACGGGCCTGTCTATATCTACCCTTTTCTTCCTCCCATTTGAGTTTAGACCAAATATAGATTATTCCTGCGGGCCGATCATTTACTTCATCGTTAAACCGATCGTTAAAACTGTGTATGAGTGATTCTATTGGTGAAATATTGAAAAACTTAGCCGTTGCTATGGTAACCATCGTTATAGTGTCCGTTTTTTAAAGGTTACTCATGAATAGCCTTTATTAAACGAGACTCTTAACAATGGCTACCACGGCAACGGCCAAGTTTTACAATTTTCGACCAATAGCATCACTCGTAGACAGTTTTAACGATCGGTTTAACGATAAAGTAAATGATCGGCCCGCTGTTTTGAATCCCATTAGTATGATTAAATCCCCGAATGAATCCCATTGGTATTGATTCTTTTCAATACAGATTTACAAGTGAAAGAGAAATCGATACATTAGCAATTCACGAGCCCGTTACATCGTGCGTCGTACGTAAGTAATGGAAACTTGAATTCCTCTAAGCTTCGGGATCTGAAAGCTTCATTTTGCGAGAGGGATTTTAGGGGGGATTCTTCGATAAATTGGTTCAGCTCCCACCAAGATAAAATCAATTGCAAAAGAGGCATTTCAAAAGCCACGAAATGCGAATGGAGGGACGTCGTGGGACGCGCGGCCGCTTTCGTCAATCATAATTAGGATTTTGCAAGTTAGAGTCCAGAGCTGCCGATTTGCGTAGATATAATGAAATTTTGAAATTTACCGAAGATTCCACCGGTTGAGAAAAGATCACAGAGTTTAGTTCAGTGTATGACTGTAACACTACTAGCGTCTTTTATCTTTTTTCAACAGATTTATTTTAATTAATTAACGGCGTTTTCACCGATTGAGAAAGGATTACAGATCAGGAACCAAATAATGTTAGGTCCCGAGCATTGAATTGCGTGCATCTTGCGTGCGGTTTTGCCCAATCAGAGAGCTTACGCACGGTCATGTGACCGTGCGTAAGTTACACTCGGGACCCAACATTATTTGGTCCCAGAGTATTTTCGTGCATTACAGTCAGAGTCCCAGTCCCTATATACTATGAGAGTTGCGCCATTGCTGAATCCACTTCTGATTGGCTCTCAGATTTAGGCTGTCAAGAAAGCCTCGAAAGAGGCAAATGCAAATGGCGGAGGGTTTGTTTACTTTTCACGCACTCGCTTTTATCACACATTTATACTGTACCACTGACCGCGGTTAGTTATTGTTGATTTTTCCAATGCTTAAATTTTACTGCGGAGAACATTATCTCTTTCAATAATGACCGTTATTGGCAAGAATCAGAACCTAACCTCTATTAGAAGTAGCGAAATCGCGGCAACAGCGCAGAGACAAACGGCCAACCGCCATTTGCATTTTGCCTCGTGGGGGTTCCATTGATCCGCTTCTTATTCTTCTTCTTTTTGAGAGTCTTGGCGCAACTCTCCTAGTATATAGGGACTGAACAGTCAGACACTGAATTGAACTATGTAATCTTTTCTCAACCGGTGGTATCATCGGTGAATTTAAAAATGTCATTAAATCTACGCAAATCGGCAGCTCTGGGACAGAGAGAACGCGTGGAAGCGAGGAAGCTGGAAACTACACAAAGGGTGAAATGATGAGCAGGGTGGGGAGAGCGGAGGGAGAGGGAGGGGGTGGGGGGGAGGGAGGGAAGGAGAGAGAGGGAGATGGAAATAGTGGAGGGGGCAAATGAAATCACTCGGAATCCGCTGTTAATAATTAAAAATGAAATTCACGACGTTTGCGAATCGTCAAATTTTAATTACGACCTGGAAGCATTTAAGACTCGCCGAGCAACACGAATTCCGCTCGTAACGGGGCAAAGTGGCGAAGGGAGGGTAGAACGGGGATGAGGGAGATTATATTGGAGGGGAGGGGGAGGCCCAAAGTTTGAGCTCGGGGAGGGTGGGGCTGCGGAGCGACAGGATTAGAGTTTCGAGCCCTGTTGCCAATCTCACCGAGTCTGTTATATGAAATTGAGGATATCGCCACGAAAAAAGGGCCGTGGAAACGAGAGGTGAGTAAGCTCTGCTTACAATGCGGGGATCTTGCAAACTTTTGCCATCAGCGAATAAATAGTTCACTCCGATGTAAAGACCAGCAGAAATCACGAAAATCACACAAAGAAAGCCTAAAATTCCGTAATAAACCCACATAACTGCTATAACGGTAAGTTTGAAATGGCGGTTCAACGCAGGTATCCATTTTATCCTCCTACGCTCTCGCCCACTCCTCCAAAATATATCCTTCGAATTCTATATACAGGGTGTGGCAGACCACCCGTCCACTATCTTTATCTCAAAAACGGCCGAAAATTGAGCTTCGGGGGCAAAACTTTCATAGGCTATATCGACCCCAATGAAAATATTTTCAGCCCCCCAAAACCATCCCTTGGGGGTTATTTAGGGGAGTGGGTACCCGTATCTCGAAAAAATCAAATGGAAAGGGTATGTTTTGACATTGGAATCTAATACAGCATAAAAAAATAAAACTTTTTTATCCCTAAGTTTTTTTTCTAAAAACCACCCTTTTTTGAGTTAGGGGTGGTTTTCCAAAAATTTAGGGGTAATCTTTGATTGACCGCTGTGACCCTCCAAATCATTGGATTTCAAAAAACTAAGAAGTTTCTGAAAGGGTAGACCAATGGCTTTCTTTTGATGTATCACATGCCTATTTTTTGTGAAAAAGGGTACAAGGCCCCCTCACCCCAAAATTTTGGGGCTTCGGGGGGCCCTACGTAAAAATTTTCAAATGTAAAGGTATGGCTTGTGATACATCATTTGAAAGGTCTTTCAGAGACGAAAAAAATGATACCCCCCAAAAGTCGTAAAAACAACCCCCTTTCAAAATGGCGGCCGTTTTAAGGTTAGGGGGCTCAAGGGGGGACCTTCAGAAAAATGATCCAAAATTGAACGATACATGGCTAAAAGAGTCTCAAAAAAAGAAAAATAATGGTTCAAACCGCGAGTCAAACCGACTTTTCAATCCAAAGTTACGGCCGATTGAAATTTAGGGGTAGTTGGGTTTCCCAAAAAGGCACCCCTAAATTTCAATCGGCCGTAACTTTGGATTGAAAAGTCGGTTTGACTCGCGGTTTGAACCATTATTTTTCTTTTTTTGAGACTCTTTTAGCCATGTATCGTTCAATTTTGGATCATTTTTCTGAAGGTCCCCCCTTGAGCCCCCTAACCTTAAAACGGCCGCCATTTTGAAAGGGGGTTGTTTTTACGACTTTTGGGGGGTATCATTTTTTTCGTCTCTGAAAGACCTTTCAAATGATGTATCACAAGCCATACCTTTACATTTGAAAATTTTTACGTAGGGCCCCCCGAAGCCCCAAAATTTTGGGGTGAGGGGGCCTTGTACCCTTTTTCACAAAAAATAGGCATGTGATACATCAAAAGAAAGCCATTGGTCTACCCTTTCAGAAACTTCTTAGTTTTTTGAAATCCAATGATTTGGAGGGTCACAGCGGTCAATCAAAGATTACCCCTAAATTTTTGGAAAACCACCCCTAACTCAAAAAAGGGTGGTTTTTAGAAAAAAAACTTCGGGATAAAAAAGTTTTATTTTTTTATGCTGTATTAGATTCCAATGTCAAAACATACCCTTTCCATTTGATTTTTTCGAGATACGGGTACCCACCCCCCTAAATAACCCCCAAGGGATGGTTTTGGGGGGCTGAAAATATTTTCATTGGGGTCGATATAGCCTATGAAAGTTTGGCCCCCGAAGCTCAATTTTCGTCCGTTTTTGAGATAAAGATAGTGGACGGGTGGTCTGCCACACCCTGTACAATATTCACCCGCGAGTTTATTCTCCGCTTTTTTTTTTTCGACGAAAGTTCTTTCCAATCGCGACTTTCGAGTCATCACAAAGGGCCTCCACACATCATCTCCTTTGCTTACATCAAGGTAACATCGTGAGTGTCAAAAGGCGAGTAACGAGTTATGTGCGAAAAGCTTATGCGTTATGGCCCGTTATGGGGCAGTTTCACTATCATCAGATTGGAATGGGACTCTTTTGCCAACTTTAGTCTAATGTGAAGTAAAAACCATCGAAAATCACTAAAATCAACACAAGAAAGTTTAAACTTTACTAAGAAACTCACAGAACTGCTAGAACGGCAAGATCGTAATGGCGGTTCAACGCAGGTATCACGGGAGATTCCTGTCAATTAAGTCATTTTCTCTATACGGCAATACAGAGATATGTCTCAATTTTATTTAGATAGGAATCTCCCATAATATCTGCGTTGAACCACCATTAAGCCCGATTCTGAGAGTGAATTTCGTGATTTTCTAGTGTACTCATCGTCATTTTTACAGGTTTCTGTGCAAGAATGAACTCTTCAATCCCCTAGCAAAAGCTTGCGAAAGCCCCATTGGTGCTCATTGCTCTTCATTGTCGAATCCAGGAATCTATCCTTCTCTTCCTTTTCCCAATAGAATGCGTGTATTAGAAAAGGACAGATTAGGGACAGTCACGTGATTTTTGCCCTCTCTTTTATCCTTTTCTAACACATGAATTCAAATGTGGCCAAAGAAAGAGAGAGAGATAATTTACTTGCCCCGCACCAGTGCTGCTCTTTAAAAAAAAAAAAAAAAAAAAAAAAAAAAAAAAAAAAACCTGTCATAATTTATAATATGCCTACGGAAGAGCATGCCTTGTGTTTCAAAAGCTATGTTTCACTTTAAAAGCGGGTAATTCAAATCTTGAGTGATTGCGGAAAAATGAGGTTGGCGTATAATGTTCCTTGCAAAAGTAATCGTTTTTTTTGAGAGCCTTTTTTTTGAAGTGAGGACTAAGACCAACAAATTAATGCAAAGAAACTTGCATACATTTACGCGTACTTTCCTGAGGTCGTAAACTGAGAGAATTCGTTTTTTAATCCAAGGTGTATTTCGTTTGTGTTAAAGAAACTGCACAGTGAAATATTGACTAAGGGGAATAACTTTATATAACCTAAGGAAAATGACTGCTGCTACAAGCTACAAGTAAAATATTCCTTGTTGTGAGCGATTTTCCTCACTGGCGCAACCAGGATCTCTTCCATCTCTCTCATTTCTCATTTGAATGTAAACGTAAGAAAAGGACAGAAAGAGGGGGTTTTATCCCGTTGTCCATCATTTTCTCACATACGTTTTTTAATAGAGAAAAGAGAGAGATGAAGAAACTCTCGGTGCGCTGCTGATTCTCCATTCGTGCAACAGAACTTTACTTCGCGCAAGGAAAACTGTCACAAGTAAACGCGTGTTTCCTTGCTTCTAAAGAAGTAATTTTTCTCAGTGTATAGGGAAACCAACTACAATCATGAGCCATCATTTATCTTTAGAACAACACTGAACTGTTCCTGATGATCGAGGATGGCAAACTTGACAATTTTGGTCCCGGTACAGGTACTATCGACGAATTAAAGATTGTCGCGAGATTTTCACACATTTTTAGCTATGAGTGTGAGTGAGGATCTGATCCGCCACGGCTTTCCCGTCCCATCCGCACTGGTCTCTCACCTGCAAGGTGTGAGGAGTATGAAGAGTGGCCGAACGAGAACCTTGAAGGCGTTACTTAGCTCGTAAAAATCTCGTGACAGTCTTTAATTCGTCGATAGCACACTGATATTGAGTGTAATAGTGACGACAAAGATATCTGGCAGCGGGGGGGGGGCGTAATGTGCAATTTGGCAACGCTGTATTTCGTCTATTTAAACTAATGTAGGTTGAATTCGAAAGTGTTCGCCGAACACCCAATAATTTCGATATTTTCAATGGATATAAATGGAGAAAGTACAACGTTGCCTTTCTCGCTACGCCAATGATACTTGGCTTGGGTGAGAACTCAGCAAAACACAATCAAAGCATCCGACACTTGTATTAGGTGCGTTACGTATTGCATACCCCGGTCAGCTATTTTTATCCCCAATATAGTACGCACCGATTACAAAATACTCTGTAGTTACAGCAATCTTCAGTTAAATGTTCAATAGAATTTGAGAAATTTTAGGCATGTTCTTCGAGAACTTTCCACGCATATTTTCAAGGGCTTTTGAATCTTGTTTCAGGAACTTGAAGAATTTTTTTCAGAACCTTCTGGGCTCATTTGAATGAATTTTGAGCAAATTACGATACATGTTTTGCGGACATTTGCGGCTCATTAGAAGGACTACGAAGGCATATTATGAACCAAGGTATGCCTATAAAAAAGGTTTTAATTAGAGATCCAATGGGGTAGTAGCAAGGGTCTGAAATGTGTTTTTATTCAAGAAACTGAACTTGAGCTGAGAACGAAGATGCCGTTGGTTTCTAATTAAGTCCCATTGTTCCGGGGATGAGACTTTGGCCCAAAACAAATTGTTTGAAATGGGAATTCCGTGTAGTGACGTCACTACGCACACATTTTTTGCAACTTTACGCTTGTGTAACTCAAAAACCGGGAGACTTAGGAATGAACCAAAGGAACCATTGTTCTCAGCTTATAAAGTACTACCATTTTCTTGATACAAACACAACATTTCAGACCTTTGCAACTGCCCCATTCCATCCAGTCTGAAACGGCGCACTATGGTCTAAGATCAAAAAAAGGGGCCAAAAATCAGCGATGAAAAGTAATCAAAAATCATCGTTTTCGACCTTTCAAAATCAATTTATAACTTTCCAGAGACATTTCTGGGTCAAATTGACTTGTTAAATGTGTTCTGTGTGATTAAAATTGGTATTGAAAGTTTTAAAATAACAAATTCATGAAAAATTTAGTTTCTGATTTTTGGCCACTTTTTGACGATTTCAGACCATAGTGCGGCGCGGCGGCTGTCATATAGTTAAGAGCTGATGATCTAGGCCCAATAAATGTTTGGGACAGACGCATGAGCGGAGCCAGCAATTTTGCAACCGTGGATTCTATCCATTTGAATGTATGAGAAACAATCAATTCTTGTGGGGGCCATGGCCCAATCTCTAATCGATTGTTTCTCATACATTCAAATGGGAAGAATCCGCAGTTGCCTAATTGCTAGCTCCGCCCATGGACGGACGGACGCCGACGCCCGACGGTCCTGCTCACAGATGATTCGTGGGCAGCACGTACGGCCATTTAAAACCACACCAGTCAGCAGTGAGGTTCCCTCCACGTTACCTTTGACACCTAAGGTGTCGCTTGAAAAATTGTGAGCGCAAAGATTTATTTCATTTTCAAAAATCATTGAAAAATATCGAAGAGGGTCAAGAGAATTGCCAGTAGTGTGACACGCAGAAAAGAAGAGAGAATGGCGTAGACTCGCTCACTCGCACGCTTGACTAAGCGTGACGAAGCGTGACTGAGCATGACGAAGCGTGACGAAGCGTGACGAAGTGTGAGTGCCTGACTAAAGCGTGACAATGCGTGACTAAGCGTGACAATGCGTGACTAAGCTGGGGGACGGTAGAGACGTCTTCTAATCCAGCTTTTCACAATTTGGACCGTTTTTCGACGAAATTAGCTGTTCGAAAACTTTTGACACTTTTTGACCGTCCAAAATTATTTTGCTGACCAATTTTTGAGAACGTATTTTTCCCCTTAAAACGCTCGTTTAGTAGAAAATTTTGCTCACACCGTTTTTACATTTAAGGTATAACACTCATGGTTTTGTCAAGGCACGTCACCTTCCAACGTCTTTCGGGGACCGTCTGTCTATCCCGATCATTTATTGGGCCCTGATTCTTTAAAGCAGATGCGAGGAAGCGTATTATACACCTTTCCTTGCCCTGCAGGCTGATTCTCCCTGTTTGGACGAGACGAGACGAGATAGGAAGAAACGATGAATCCCATTGGTTTAAACGGCGTCACGTGACAGATTTGAAGTCATTGGAGCGGGATCGGCGCAAGCTCCGAGTCATGAATTTCAAAATCATGACTCGGAGCTTGCGCCGATCCCGCTCCAATGACTTCAAATCTGTCACGTGACGCCGTTTAAACCAATGGGATTCATCGTTTCTTCCTATCTCGTCTCGTCTCGTCTAAATAGGGAGAATCAGCCTGCTGGATTCGTACTCAGGCCTGCCGTATGAATTCACCTCTAATCTTCATTCTCCATTCTTCACTATCTCAGAATTAGTATATAGAGCACTATCGCCAAGCTAACACGTTCATACAAACAGGTAAAGGTTTAGAGGTGCAAATTACAAGCGAAAATATGCACTCTCTTCGCAGGGATACAGCCGAAGTCTATGTTTCCAAACCAAAAGTGTGACAAATAGCGGAACTAGAAAACCAATCTGAGAGGGGACGGTTTCCCTTTGATTCCTTCAACTGAAATTTGGGGGAGGGGCGAAGATGGCACGGTAAAAATCGTTTAAATTGGTCTTTTTTTCTTGCTCCCCTTTTTTTTACAAAAAATATTCTAGAGTTTTGGGTCTACTAAATCAGAATCATACCTGTATAGCCCGCATGAGACCTGCACGAGAATATACACTGTTAAAAATCAACCAAAAATTCCGAAGTGAAAATCTGAGCGAATATATCAATGAGGGTACATTTTACTCTCATGCGGAGTAACAATAGGGTGTACCAGGAGTAAGGGATGAAAATTACTATCCAAGAGGGTGTGTACGCCTCCTCGGTGAAGTATTATGATTTTTAACCCCGAAAAAGTACAAATGCATGATGACTATCTCTTTCCTCCTTTTCGCACCATTTTTCACTCCTCAAATATCTTACTCCAAAAAAGTTATACCGGGAGAAATCATGGCTTTTATGTAACCGGAGTAGGAGTAATTATTTCTTTATCAGCGTACCAACCGGTGCGGTGGCGGCTCCCGACTTTCAACCCTGATTGGAGGAGCTAATGAGAATACCCGAATAGGTGGCCTACAGGGGGGAGGGGCGCACATTCGCACAGTGTACTTACACCATTGGCTTTCGTGGAAAGGGTTGGGGAGTAAAGGAAGATCGTAAAGGCAAAAGGTCTCACCGACGAGTCATCCCATTATTATTTTTTTTTTTTTTCATGATTTGGCATAATCATTATATGGCAACCTCGCCGTGCTCGCTATGGCAGTGGCATTCAGTTTCGCGGGAGCAGATATTTAATTAATAAATTGATAAGTTACAAAGGAACGAACGGAGCCGAGCCGAAGAGCAGCAGGAGTAGAAGGGGACAAGGGGGCGAGGGGGGGGGCACGGCAAAAGCAATAGCCGGCCATTTCTAATAGAGCGAGACCCGAGACCGAGGCTCGAGTCCCGGTGTCGACGCGATGAATTGTTTTATGTTTTCGCCATGAATAATAGTTCAGGGCAATCAAGGAACTAATTACTGTGTTTCATTACTAGCTTCCTCGCTGCTTGCCTGCGCAGCTCTTGCAACAATACTCCTCTCTAGTCCTTTCTCCCCCTCTATCTCTCTCACTCTCTCCCCCCCCCCTCTCTCTCTCCCTCTTTCTCTCTCTCTCTCTCTCTCTCTCTCTCTCTCTCTCTCTCTCTCTCTCTCTCTCTCTCTCTCACACTCCACTTGTGTGCCCGGGATACTGAAATGTGCACACTTTAATTGGATATCTATTATTAATACTTCACCCCCATCTCAATTTTCAATTACTCCCCAATTAATCAACATTAGCTCATAGCTAGAGCTAGAGAGGAGCTCAAGCTCTGAGCTTCAACTCGGCCGCGATCGCTCTGCATCGGATCCGGGCGGGTGGAAGTGGTATGAACGGCAGCGCCTGGGAAAGCCTCCACTTCTGCAACTCGCCACGCTGACGCGACACGCATTTGGTATGTGTCCGACCGAGGGATGGGCCATACCTGATACTTCAACCCCCATTCCCGACTCCTCGACAATGCCCTTTGTGTAATTTCTCTAGGACACCCCCCCCCTTCGCAACTCTCCCATACGCCACGCCCGCCTCTGTGTCTGTGGTTTACGTCCCCGAGGGTATTGATACGGGATTTCGCATTCCTAATTCCTCGGGATATTGCCCCACGATCTTTCGGATAATTCCGTCGACCTGCCTTCAGATTTGCTTTGGAATTGTGCGGCATTATACCGAATGAGCGTGCGTTGCCAAACTGAGTGCATCCTACCCGGAGCAATCCTTCTGGCGAAAAGGACGTATAACTCAAAATTAAATAGTCCTCAAAAATAAATAATATTAACTGGAATAAAATATCTAATTTTGCTGCCAGATTTTGCAAATAAACACACACTTTCACAGAAACACCAAATACTTCTGAGCAGAAATTATGATTGAAAATATATTAATTTTTTTCTGGACTTATTGTTAGATATTTTACAAAGAGGAAGCATTGATTATCTTTTCCACCGCAAGAAATGCTGGCGAATGGTTTTGATTTGTAATGCAAACGGCCAAAATTTTAGGTCCTTCCGAAAATAATTTCTTGTGATTTCGAGCAGAATTTCTGGCACTCCCATTCATTTCTTGGACCATGGGGGCTAATTCTGCTCTTTTAGACGAGACGAGACGAGATAGCGGGAATCGATCATTCCCATTGATTTTTCGGCGTCTCACATAATTTAAAGTCGTTCTAGTCGTTCATTTCAGACCAAATGACTCCTCATGCCTCGAATGACTCGAAATCTGTCACATGACGCCGTTTAAACAGAATTCGGCGGAGCGGAGTGAGAATTACCGGAGTCAGAGTCAGAACAGAAGGAAATAAAATTTGACGGAGTGGGAATGGACAGAAAGAGAATAGACGGAGTGTCTCTCATCCGCATGCGGAGTTCTCTCATCCCGTACGGAGTGCCTCTCACCCCGTTCATTCTCACTCCGTCCATACCTATTCCGTCAAATTTTACTCCCTTCTTTTCTCACTCCGCTGAATTCAAAGGCGGACGAAATGCTTCGATTATTTCGTCCTCACTCGGTTTTTTTTTTTTTTTTTTTTTTTTTTTTTTTTTTTTTTTTTTTTTTTTAAACAATGAAGTGTTAAAATGGTGTTGAAGTGGTTTATACATGGTTGTCACCTTGCCAGTAGTTACTGAATCAGTCGCATAACTTCTGCCGATACCATCGCTTCAAACTAAGAGATTATAAGAAAACTAATTCAAGATTAAATTGGACTGTGCGACGCGACGGAGCGTTTTTTCCATTCTGCTTTCCGCCGAAAGCTCGATTTTTTTTCTTGGTAAATACTGGCGGGGCAGGAGAGGGAGGGGGTGGTTAGAGCTGGAGTAGGGTGGGG
The DNA here is from genome assembly GCA_011764245.1 of Trialeurodes vaporariorum. Lineage (NCBI taxonomy): Eukaryota > Metazoa > Arthropoda > Insecta > Hemiptera > Aleyrodidae > Trialeurodes > Trialeurodes vaporariorum. The sequence continues at coordinate 67,620,278 of VMOF01000111.1, forward strand.
GTGCGGGGGGTATAATGAACAATGACCAAAAGTTGAGTTGCGGGGGAGGGATGGATGAAAAAGCAATTGAAGTTCTCGACTGCAAGTCGCCTTCTCCCGCCGCACAGTGGAGCGAGTCTATATGGGGTTGGTCGGACATGCAATTTGTGACTAAAGAAGCAAATTTTAATGTTTTTACAGTCAGAAAATAAACTGTAAAGGGTGGTTCTGATAGAAAATGTTATATTAAAACCAATAGAAATACTTTCACACTTCTACATTGCTTATTAAGAAAGATACAGACATTTAAAGTTGTCACCCTTTACCGGTCTCTTTTATTGACTCGACCCACTGTGCGCCGACCTCGATTCAAATCTGCGAATAAACTAACATCGACAATCACCCGAACGCAATTCTCAATGAAATGTACAACGTTTAATAAATGAAAAACAGAGATGGAGGGGGGGGGAGAGGGACTGGGCGAGGGTTGGGATAGAGTGGAGCGAAGGAAATTATCAAAAAGCGAAGGACAGAGATAGAGAGAGAGAGAGAGAGAGAGAGAGAGAGAGAGAGAGAGAGAGGAGGGGCGAGAAGGGGTTGCGGAGGGAGGGGGAAAAAAGTTAAACTGGATCACCACTCGGGGAAAGGAGGAAAGAAAAAAAAATATAATTCATTTGAGGTGCAATTTAATTTCACGTTAAAATGAAATTGGAAATGATATAACTGCGCGTGTGGGGGAGGGTTTGGGGGTTAGGATGCTGAAGGGAGTTGGTGGGAGGAGAGGAGGAGGTGGAAAAGAGGGGAGGAGAGGGGAAGAGGGCGAAACGGACCGCTAAACTTTGTCCCCTCCCCGCTCGATCTGAGTAAGAAAAGTAATTTGAAGTTGTAATTGAAAATGGTCTAAGGAGCTGGTGCGGAATGACGGTGGGGGTGAGAGGGGCAAACTTGGAAGGGCAAAGAGGCAGTCAGTCGCTCTCTTCTATGAAAGGTCTTCGAGAAAAGGGAAGAAATATACAATAATAAATATAAATACAGATATATAAGGCCTTTAGTTCTCGAAAATAGTTTTATAATAATTATCGCTGGTCGTTTCTATATCCGCCCATCGGCTATCACTGCATCGGCGCATCGTCGTCTTGAAAAGCCAATCCAAAAAATCGTGCTTTGAGCTATTTTTGTTCTCTACGGGCGCGGCACGGCACGGTGCACTATGGTCTGAGATCGTCAAAAAGTGGCCAAAAATCAGAAAGTGAATTTCCCATAAATTCATCATTTAAAAACTTTTAATACCAAATTCAATTACAGAGAACACTTTTAACAAGTAATTTAAACTTGAAAGTGTCACCACAAAGTCTTAAATTAACCTTAAAAGGTCGAAAACGATGATTTTTGATGACTATTTTTCACTGGATTTTTTGCCACTTTTTTTCGATCTCAGACCATAGTGCGGCGGCGGGCGCGGCGTGGTTGTCATTTCATAGACGACCTGATCCAATCATGAAGCTGTTGCACATTTTTTTCTTCTGACGATATAAGGGTCATTTCAGATGTAAAAACCTCCAAAATGAACGATGGTAGCACTAAAAGCTTATTACAAAAATCTACTCATAAACTCATAAAACGTTTTTCAACGCAGGACCGAAATGGCGGAGTTGGGCACTGATTCGGAAATTCCCATTTAATTTCGTCATTCATTCTAAGCTGCGGGAAGGAAAATTCAGAGTAGCTATAGTCACCAAAGGAGTGATTGACAGCCGAGGCAAGGTAGATGGAGAACAGGTATGGCCACCTCACTCGCCCCGCCTCTTTCTGAACCGCGCGAAAATGCGATGACGTAGCTGGCCCTAGAATCTTAGCGCGTCGTTCAAACGACAATGTAAAGCATAGGGCCAGGGCCAGCAGTCCAGCCAGGTCCAGCCAAGCCAAGCGTATGTTTACATTTTGGTAATGACGTCACTGGCCCTGCTTCTTGAGGCTCCACCCACCGGGGCCGAGGTGGCCATACCTGTTAATCTCCATCTACCTTGAGCCGAAGAATAGAACCGTGGTGCGTGCCACCGCTGACACCAGTGCTGACACCAGTGTTGGCTTATTGGCCAGTTATTCTTGATGGAGTGACAGTATTATTAGATGGGAATCTCCAATTAACGCTATGGCTGCCCTGGCGGTCGCATGTTTCAAATCAGTTAGAAAGAGTTTTTGAGGTTGAAAGTAGATTTTGCAAGTTTTTAGCGCGACCAACGTCATTTTTGGAAAATCTTACGCCTAAACCGGCCTTTAAAATGCCTGTAGCAAAAATGTGCATCAGCCCCGCCCCCATTTTAGATTTTGATCATACACTAGGGTTCAGAAATGGATACAAACTTCAATGGCAATCCCTAATTAGCAAAGTCATAAATTCACGTTCGTAAAACTATACAAATATGAAAAGCATCATCACATGCCGCTTCATCGTCTTGCGATACCACGTAGATGATCACACTGAATGCTTGAGACGGCGCACAGTGTTCGGAGCGACCTGGATCTCTGGCAGAAACCTCAAATTTGAAATCAGCTCTGAAGTTGGTTTAAAGGCTTTACCTACCTTCTAAAGGTATAGAACATGCATGTTAGCCATTTTTGATAAATTTGGAAGCCCCATACTTGCCCCACAGACATGTGAAAGTACCGGTTTTGACGCAAATTTGAGTCAACTTGGGTGGGTTTACACATAATTGTAAAAAAAAAACATACTCTTTTACTCCATTCCAATTTAGACCTCTGTACATCAATTAGGACATATGACTTACTTTAAGCCGTTTAACTTTATTTCATGTATTTAGAGGGGGGTGGCCATACTGTTAATCTGCATTTGTCCCTTGAGGACGTAAAAAACCGTTGCCCCGCAAATTCTTATGGCCAGAATTCAGAGAGTACAGTTTTTGATGGAATCCCAATTAACCTTTGGTTTGCCCGCCTTTCGTATTTTTAAATTTAAAAGAGCCTCTGTGGGTTGGAACTAGATTTTCAATCGTATAGCCGCGCCAACGTCATTTTTTGGAAAATTTTAAACGCCTAAAGGTTTAAAATGCACTGTAAGCAAAATAATATCCTCCCCCCGCCCCCTTTTTATTTTTTGATCATCACTAGGGTTTCAGAAATGAAAATACAAACTTAATGGAATCTAAAGTTAAATCAAAAAAAATTCACGTTCGTAAAACTTATACCAATTTTATGAAATGCATCATCAGAGGTTTCCGCCGATCCACGGTGACTCCGAATCTGTGCGGCGAATTGACGTAGTAAGTAAGGCGTCGCTGATCCATGCATCTTTTTTTAAAAAAATGTAAAAAGTCGACAAAATTCAAATTCAACAGCACGGAAAAAAAAAAAAAAAAAAAAATCTGGCCGTTTTAGGATGACTCCAGGACCAGTTACTAATTAGTTGGCACCGTGGGCACCACGCGTCGCGCGTCGCGTCGTCTCGCTGCTAAAAAAGTCAGCATTTTTAGGCTAAAATTGACGAATTTACCCTAAAAGTACAAACTTGAGGAACGTCACCACCTGTGAGTATATGTACTTCAGGAAGATACCCTGAAAGTTTCAAGCTGAAATACTCAAAAATGCAGTCGGAAATTATGAAATACGAAAATTCCCATAAGCCTCAATGAGTGCGAGTGAGGCAGATAGACATAACATCATTTGCACTCACTCGCACTCACTATAAGCTTATGGCGAAATGAATTTAATAATTTTTGGCCTTAGTTGTCAACCAATTTTGCTCGTTTTGGGCTCAAAAAATCAATAAAAAATTTCGCAGGTGCTCTTGAATTTTATATGTTTTCTTTGATTACAATTCAACATGCCAAAAACACGACTTTTCCCCCAATAGTAGTCAGTGTTGCTATCCAGCAGATTGACAACTGCAAAAGTTTCGCCAGGAATCACCTTAACCTGATTACATTTCTGAATGAATACGTTACAAAATAAATAAATAAATAAAAATAAATAAAATAAATAAAAACGAAATAAATAAATAAATAAATATGACTCTTGTCGTTAGCACTAAATGCAAAAAGTGGAGTACAGGAATTCATTAAGGCAGGGTTGTAAGGCATGGCAACGCAGCGACATTTCAATCATTTGGTAAGGAGAAACGTGAGCTTGAGCAGTACGCTTAGGCACCACCGCTCAAGAGCTACTAACGCTCTTTTTTCCTATCATTACTCAGGGCGCTGCTATATAACGATATTACTTTCGTAATATATTTTCTCAAACCCCCCCCCCCTCCCTCTCCACACCACCATACCTAGTACGCCATTCCGAATCTAGCATATTAAAAAAAGGGGAAGGGTGAAAAAAGAGAGAAAAAAAGCGGGTGCAATGGCGAGTCCTACGAAGGCTCCCGGGGTCGCTGGGCACGTATATTAAAAATATTTCGGGAAATAATATTTACGGAATATTATTCTTAGGATATTGTATTTATTAATACTTCTCGCGCAAAGGGGGTGGAAAGTGAGGAGGGTTTTTTTTTCTTCTTCGTTTTGTCAGCGTCCGTGTTCGCCGTCGTGACTTGCCACTGGCCACTGACACCCCCCCCCCCCCCCCCCCACCAACACTACCACATTAAACATCCTGCGAATATAAAAGCCGTTAAAAAAATCCTCGGGTATTACGAGTTAATGTGAATGACAATATTCACTGCTCAATTATTCTACGACTGTATACTATGTACGGCGTGTCCCATAAAGTTATGACTGTTCGGTATACGCATGGAATGTTTCAGTGACGAGCGGTAAATTAAAATCCAGGAATCTAATTGGCTTAGATGCTTGGTAGCACTGCTTAGCCTGGTAGCAACGCTTACAATTTGACGACATCGCACTATCGCATAATTTGTCCTTCAAAACCTGTGCAAAAGGTCGGATTCGAGAACATCCATTGCACAGAGCCAAAGGATTTTATATTTTCCACGGGTTTAACCCTCTCGATACCAAAACCGAGGATACTTACCTGTACTCGTTTCCGTTTCTCAGTCATAAACAGTCGGTTTCAATTTCTTACGGGCATTAAAAGTAACATCATATTGCAAGTATTTGCAAAGGAAAACAATTATCAATTAATTATCATAACTATTTCCTCGAGAAAGTTGTATCGTGCGTTCAGATTTGGTTGATCTTTCTTCTCTTGTGGTGCGTTTCAGAAAAAGAAAGGAATATTCTACATTCCCTCGTCTTTACTGTTGCCCCTTCAATTCATGGTATAGACAAAACGAACACTGCGCAATAGGAACGTTTAACTATCCCCACAATTCAAAGTGAGGGAGTGTCAAAACGATGAAATAACCTGGTTTTGAAAGGGTTAACAGAACCAAATGCAAAGTTACAAAACTGAATGGCAGTTCTCGGCGAGATTTCCAATTTTATACGCACGATAGACAACAAAGATAGGGGCAGGATGTTCTCGAGTCTGGAATACACGCAACGCGAAACGTGTTGCCTCTAATTTTCATTTTCAGTGTGGACTTACAATGGAGCTGTTGCACACTTTTGATAAAAGCGATTTAAACGTCGACTATGGTGTAAATACCTCCTAACAAAACCATGGCAGCACTAAAAACTTCCGAAATTTACGCTTAAACTCGCGATAAACGCTTTTCTTTGCGCCAGTGTAATGGTGGCATATAGGGCAGTAATAATGGAAGATTCCTATCTTAATTTCGTCTCTCTCTCTTTGCTGAAAATGCTGATTCACAGAGTACTTAGTCATCAGAGTAGTGATCCACATCCGATGAATGGTACCATGACATCTTGTGACACCGGTGTAAAATGAAAGTCGTCTCTTAACTATCTTCTAGATGGAGTTACATTATTGTTAGATGGGAATCTTCTTTTATTACTGCCCTGAGCCACCATTACGCTCGCGCAAATAAAATCGTTTATTGAGTTTAGGAGTGAATTTCGGAAGTTTTTAGTGCCCATCGTTATTTTTGGAGGTTTTTACACAATAAGAATCGACTATTACATCGCTTACATAGCAAAAGTGTACAGTAAGAGCCTCATTAGGCCACTAGATATTACATGCATTAAGGATTGCTTACAGGTGCTTACAGGCGCACCGTCCACCACAGTATTTTTAACAGTGGCGTAGCGTGCAATGTGGCTGCGTTGTATTGTGTCCATTTAAACACATGAAAAAGATCGAAATATCGGGTGTTCGGTGAACACCTTTGCATTCGATCTTTTACATGGGTTTAAATGGACACAATATACAACGTTGACACATTGCACGCTGATTTTTAACAGTAGTTTCTTGCTTAGATTTGTGTCTCACCCCTGCATTTATCAACTTGTTATTACGGGCTGCTGTTTGTGATGCATTTTGGACCTTGGCACTTGATAGTATATTGGAGGGATTCGGATCACGTTGACTCCGCGATGGAAATTCAATTCCGGAATAATTTCAGCCGACACAGCAAGCGATTATATACTTCTTGTGCTATGTTGCATCGCGCGACTTTCGTTCACTTTTTCTTTCCTGGTCCGTCTTTAGGGGGCACTCTGTATATACAAAATTGCGCGACGGTTAAAAAATGCGCGAGGACCCGCGGAGAGGGATTTTATTGCTTCATCCCTCCGCTTTCCATCGTTCCATCATCAATGTATATTGTATGGTGTTGGCTATGGCCACTATTCCACGTCCAGAAAAAAAGCGCTGTAATAACTATAAACATATAAAAATGAGAAATGGGGAACGGTAGGAGGGGGCAAGAGTTCTAGATATTATTTTCCTTGTTCTGCAACGATCGCGGAACGGAGGAACCGAGAAATGAGGACCAGGACCAGTCTCGACCGAGAGAAACCCAGGGATGAGGACCGTGGCGCGTCGGCTGGGTGTTTTCATTTCCTTGCTTTATATGTATGCAAGAGCAGCCGCACACTTGGAAAAAAAATAAACTGTATACATATAGGAAATATCCTACAACACTTTTTCACATCAAATTTAATCTGGGGGAGACCCCCAGACCCTCCTTTAATATTCTAAGGGAGACCCCTAGACCCCTCTTTGATATTTTTATCCAGATCCAAAGATCCATTTTTGAAATATTTAAACTTTTCCCTTTTTTGACCCATTTTCCCATTGATTTTAATGGAAAACATTTTTCATCCATAACGACCATAACTAACCTAAAAATTAAAATGTCAAAAAAACAAAGAAAATGGACCCTCTGGGGAATGTTAATAGCAACATCTCTGCAAAATTTGGATGCATTTGGATCAATAATTAAAAAGTTATGCTGGGTTTCACGATTTATGGGGACAGACAGACAGACAGACGCCACAGGAAGTGTGTGCATTTACACCTCCAAGCCACACATGGTTAAATAATATTGAAACTTCATGGATGGATGTTTTTTAGGATTATTAGGCAAGATGAGACCCAATTATTTTCTAATTATCATGATTTACTTAGTCCTAGTAGGTCCGAGTATCGAAACAGAATACCTTGAAAATATCTACGCCATCGCAATACTTTCTCAATTTTTCTAAGTTCTTTAAAGTGAGAAAGTAATAAGACATTTCTTAGACATCATCTTAAAGAACGATATAATCAAGAGTAAGAGCAGAGCAAAAAATAAAGGGATAACTAAACAATGAGTTTATTTCTTAGTTTTACAGCTTGAATAGATTTCAATAGCCTGATATGTTTCCTGGAAAATATCAACACTAAAATGTTTCTGAAGCGAAAAACAAAAATTTTCTACGTCCTGAAGAATCCACGCTTCGATTTACTGTGCCCCGTTGTACACTCATCGCGCTGAGCTTCGCATGCGTGATGCTGACAGACAGGAGAAAAGGGGTTAACCCTTTCTTGGATCGTGGTACACATGTGTACCAGTTTATGTAACATGTGATTCAATGGAATTTAAATGGACATTTTTCAAAAAGTTGTGTGACCCATCAAAGTTCTTAAAAAAGTGTCCTCTTTCGAACGGTCAATATAAATCTCAGAAAAACTCAAATCCCAAAATGCGTGCATGAAAGGGTTAAACTGCGTTGAAAAGGGGTTGTTGGGAGCTTTCACCATGACGATTTAAAGTTTTGATTCTCACGTATAAAACACACCTCACGCAGTGCCCCATACGCGCCACTATACCGGCTAATATAAAGGGGTTTACTTCAAAATAATATCGTCTGTTCCAGTGGCGTCGCGTGCCATCTGGCAACAATGCAACTGCTCCATTTAAACTCATTAAATATATCGAATTTTCCTTGTGCACTGTGAACCCCCCGAATTCGATATTTTACATGAGTTTAAATGGATAGAATACATTGTTGCCAAATTGCACGCGACGCCACTGGTCTGTTCCCACTGTTTACTCTTATACATTAGCTGCTGACTCTACGCTGTCTCGAATTATCCGCGGGAACAGTGGACTTCAGGCGTAAGTGAACGGATAGATGATATAATATTGATCGGTTTAGATCAACAGATTTGTTTTTCTTTTTTTGAATTCAATGACAGTGAGGCTCGCGTGAAAAACTCGAGTCGTCGATATCCCCTCCATTCAAAGCTATTTAAAAATATCGATCCTCAGATAGTTTCAACTGAACCTCCAGTTAATCGACACTTTTACATAGATTCAAATGGTCGGGGCCAAGCCGACGTTTCCAAAGAGGGGAGGGGGGAATTGTAATTTTGCCATTCTTCGAGGAATTTACAACTTTGAGTATTATATTATATTAGTATTATTAAGTTTCATGAAGTATGGCTTCTACGACCTGATTTTGCCCCCCCCCCCACCCCGGAGAAATAGGCGATAATGTATTCGCCATTGACAATGAGTCGGGGAAAGTATGCAAAGAGATGCATTGTTGAGACGTTTGAATGGCATTTACAGTGAGATTAATATAGCTTTTACTGGCGAACCCACTGAATTCTCTCTGCTAACAACGCAACGACGCACGGCGTATACATATATAGGTAGAGTCCCTATATACTAGGAGAGTTGCGCCAAGACTCTCAAAAAGAAGAAGAAGAAGCGGATCAACGGAGCCCCCAAGAGGCAAAAATGCAAACGGCGTTGACCATTTGCCTCTGCGCTATTGCCGCTATTCCATAACTTCTAATAGGTTAGGTTCCGATTCTTGTTAATAAAGGTCGTTATTGAAAGACATAATGTTCTCCATATAATAAAACTGAAGCATTGGAAAAATCAACAATAATTTCCGTGGTCACTGGTACATTAAATGTGTGATAAAAGCGAGTGCGTGAAAAGTAAACAAACCCTCCGCCATTTGCATTTGCCTCTTGGGGCTTCGTTGAGAGCCTAAATCTGAGAGCCAACCAGAAATGGATTCAGCAATGGCGAAACTCTATTTAGTATATGGGGACTCTACAAATAGGGTGAAATATGGCCTCGAAAACGCACAATCAATCGATGACAGAACATCGCGCATGCCAAAGAGAATGAGGCATTCAAGCTGCAAGACTCAATGCAGTGGCGTTACCGTGCAATCTGGCAACGTTACATTTTCATCCATTTAAAGCTACGATAAAGGTGGACTTCGAGGGTGTTCCCTGCGCTTTTAATACTTCGATCTATTTCATGGATTCATAATTCAACGTTGCCCCATCGCATGCCACGCCACTAGCTGCAATGGAGCAGTTGCAGTTTTTTGCTACAGGCTTCTTAATAGTTGATTTGGGGGTAAAACCCTGAAAAAATGACGAAAAGCGTACTAAAAAATCACAAAATCCACTCCCAAACTCATAAAATGCTTTCAAACCCAAGACTGGAAAGGTGGTAATTACAGCCTAAATCATATGGCAGTTTTATGCTTCTTCTTCTTCTTCTTCTTCTTTGTGTGGTGTCGCGAGAACACTTCATCAACTTGAGCTTGGTATGGACCTCTATGACAAATCGTTTATGATAAATACTAAAATACTTTTCTGGTTTTTGATAGCACGGAGACTCTGAAGAAAGGACAATCACACGGTGCCACATTTTAAAACCGCCCTTAGCAAAAAAAGGGCCAGTGCAGGGGCAGGAAGAGAAGCTGGGTAGGACAAAAAAGGGGAGGGGAAAGGCTAGAAAGAGGAGGCTAATATTAATTACAATAAGCCGCTTAGAAGTGGTGGCTCGTGCCTGCGCGTATTTCGAGGCTGGAAGGGAGGGGATTCATTCATAAAAATCACCCTCCTCTCATCGTGCGCATCGGTTTCTATTGGCCGAATAAAAAATAAAAGCGGAAGACATCGACTTCCCTACGTGGCCGTACACGAGGGTAGGTGGTGTGGAAAGGGCCATCGGAGGAAGGTGGTGAGAAAAATCTCGAGAAATAAATTGGCAAGCGGCGCCGGCGGGTCCGCAGGATTCGGGAGTCCTTATCTTTCCCAAAACAGTCGCTCTCCGAACGTGATTCAGGAGCCTTGGATAAATTGGTCGTGGGAGAGGAGGGGGTATATAATGCAGCTCTTGAACGACGAGTGTCAGTGTGCAGCGAAACGGGATCAAGGCGCCACGTGGCGAACAAGTGACGTCATTTATCGCCACGTGTATCGTCCGCATCGCCTGGCGATCGAACGCTGCGTGACTGGTTCTTCGCGGTCGCCCTGATGACAAAAAATGAATGGTCATAGCTGACCCAGACTTGAGCTTAAAGGAAATAAACATTAAAAAAAAAAAAAAAAAAAAAAAAAAAAAAAAAAAAAAAAAAAAACGATTCATCGAAAACAGTTTAATATTCTTAGAAAAATATCAAATCAAGTTACCAAGACTTCTAGCACAGAATAATGCAACCAGAACAGAAACTCTGCCGGCTTTTGAAGCAAATTCGTTTTGTGTCCGCCATGTTGGGATATAGGATCTTTACATCTGGATTCGCGCGCCAAAAAAAAATGTAGGACATGATCCGCGAATTTTTCATTCTGAAATGCCAATAGAATAAAAGTGAGGCCGGAAACTTAAGATCTCTTTCCAGAATTTACAGAAATAAACGAGTTTCAACACAAATCACACTCGTCCGCCATGTCGGGATATAGGACCACAGCGTTGCCTATTGCAGATGAAGATAAACGGTAAACTCACCGTCTCCATTAACACCAGCAAGAAATGAATAATGGTTTGATATCGTAACATACCTGGAACACAAAGAGAAGAAACGAAAAATTAGAAGACCCAAACTTCTTGCTGAAAAAATTGCAGGAGCATAAAAATAATAAGTAAGCTAGCATAAATGTACGTGATGTGTACGGAAAAAATAGCGTTCACTGAAAAAACAAAGTTTGAGTATACAGCCGAAGCAGCCTTTTAGAAAAGCTTCGCAGAGCAAAAGTTCTAGATCTACAATGGAGTCGATAGCGCTTAAGGGTTTTCATATCTTTTGAAACTGGGGCCGCTTCACTGCATGGCAACTCATGGCTATGCAACATGGGCAAAAAGGTGATGTCACCAAAACCCAGCTTGTGACCCCTCTATTGATTCAGCTTGGCAAATGGAGTCGAAAAAAACCCTCAAGGGTTTTCATATCTTTTGCAAGTGGGGCTCTCTCACTCATGGCAACTCATGAACCTTTAACACAGACACAAGTAGCGATGTCGTCGAAAGCCCTCTTGTGACCTCTGCTAGAACCTCAGAGAGAGGCTCTCTATGATACTTGAATAAAATAACTTGGGAGGCAAAAAAAAAAACAAAAAAAACTCAATAAAACTATTTCAACATAAGTCCAAGATGTCTGTCGTATGACGAGTCACAATAAGGAGGAGTCTCATCAAATTGCAGCTTCCTTTGGTTCTGGGAATAGTAATTTATCAAAGAGTAACAGACAAATTAGATGGGTCTCCCCCATTGTCACTTGCGATACGACAGGCAATGTTAAAATTTTGTTGAAATACTTTAATTGAATTTGTGAATCAATTTCGGACCTTTATTATTATGCTCCCATCCAGTGGCGTAGTCAAAACTCTTTCGTGGGGGGGGGGAGGTCCGGGGGGGCAAAAATTGTCGGGGGGGGAGTCAAAGATACTAATTAGGACAAATAATTTGTCAAAAAACTCGAAAAATTACCTTTTCATTAGGACAAATTTTGGTGTCAAGAAGGGGTCCAGCCAGGGCTGCCGTTTTGCGTATTTTTCAATTCACCGATGATTTCACTGGTTGAGAAAAGATTACACAGTTCAGTTCAGTATATGACTGTAATGAACTAAAATGCTCTCATCTATAATCTTTTCTCAACCGGTGGAGTCGTCGATGACTTTAAAAAACTTGCGGATATTTTAATAAATTAACTGAGTTTCCACCGATTAAGGAAAGATTACAGATAAGAGTATATTTTCGTGCATTACAGTCATACACGGAACTGAACTGTGTAGTCTTTTCTCAACCGGTGGAATCATCGGTGATCGGTGAATAGAAAAAATAGCATTGATTATATGCAAAACGGCAGCTCTGGTCCAGACCCTTTGGACCCCCCCCCCCTCCCCGTCTACGCCACTGCTCCCATATAAAACCCTATATATTTTCTAACAATTTTCCATACAGTCAACAGGCCGCGCTGTACTGCACACCGCTGCCAAATCATCGTCAACAACCCTTGTCTTCCCCCCCCCTTCCACACCCGCAATGAGAAGTAAACCCGGACTCCTGTACAGTTTGATGCAACGCAACAACCACGGCATGCGGCCGCCGCACCCGTGAAAATCCTCAAAATGTCGTTGGCGGTCACGTTCGCGCGTCTATAAAAAATAAAAAAAAACGTACGCACGCATAGCTCAATGAACGATGCTCCGCGCGCGCCGCATGTTCACTGTTCCTCTCAATTCATTGTGTCTACAATGTTGTGCTTGTGTGTGCTTTTACCCTCCCCGTTCATCCCTCTACAGACCTCTCCACCCTCAGCCCCCCTCACTGCATCCCCCCTTCCTCATACTCTCTCAAAACCACTCCCCTCCCCTCATCTCATCATCACCTCTCCTCCCGACTCGGCTCTAACCCCCCCCCCCCACCCCCGGGCTGAGTGCGGCGCGCGAGCTCTCATCTCCGCGATAAACAGTCTTTTGTTGCCGGTTGCCACGGTGTTTGTTTTAAACGGATTTCGCACACTTTATACGTTACGCAAGAGAGGGCGGCATGGTTAGGCAAGGCAGGGTGAGGAGGAGGGTGAGGGGAGGGGGAGGGTGTGGAGAAACTTCATTCATTCATTCAACCGCGTTCCTTTGGTTGTTGAATGAGATTATTTTATTAAATAAGTTCAGCGTGTTTTCGCGTGTTTGTGCCTACTTTGCAGCGTGCACTCTGTTAAAAATCGGCCAAAAACTCCGGGGTGAAAATCGGAGCAAACATAAAAAATGAGGGTAGATTTTAATCTCATGCGTAGTCAAAACAGAAGGCACCGGAAGTAAGGAGCAAAAAATATTATCGAGGAGGGTGGTTACTATGGTTATGCCTCTTCTATGGGGTAAAATCATCTTTATTTTTGCTCGTTCTTATACCTCTGCGAATTCACCCTCAAATCGCTTGCAGCAAAAACTTGCAACATACTCATTGTAAGAATGAGTTTCTTTTGCAAACGTTTGCTGTGAGCAAATGAATAGTCCAATCTAATTGTAAAAACCAGCAAAAATCACACTAAGAAAGTCTAATATTTAGTAATAAACTCGCATAACTGCTAAAACGGCAAGACCGTCATGGCGGCTCAACGCAGGTATCATTCCTGTCTAATTTGTCGCACTTCCTCTGCGAAAACACAGATAAATGTCTCAAATAAGATAAGAATCTCCCTCCAAAACCTGCGTCTTTCCACCATTCAGCCCGATTCTAAGAGTGAATTTCGTGATTTTTTTAGCGTTATCATTGTCATTGTCATTTTATAGGTTTATATGCAAGAATCAACTCTTCAATCCCTGTAGCAAAAGTTTGCAAAGAGCTCCATTATTGAGAATTCCAGTAATTCTAAAATTATTTTTTTCTCCCGTGTTCCTTCTCTGACAGATCGGTCTAAATTATTCGGGTAAGAGACAGAAAAACAAATTGAGGACTTTTCCGGAAGAAAGTCCCATAAAACAAGAGGTGTATGCTCTTCAGCTAAAAACTTCCATTTACTCGCACGATACACAAATCTCAGGAAGAGCACACCCATGTTTTGGGGGGGGGGGGGGATAAAAAGGAGCTTGATTTGGCAATCAAGTATGAATGCAAATCCTCTCTTTGCGCTCCTCCACGCCATGGCATGCACCCCCACCCAGTTCCCACAGAGCACAAAGCACAAACTACGGGGGGAGACGGGAAGGAGAGAGGGGATTGTACAGCGTTTAATAATGATTTTGCATTCAACATTTTTATTCCATCCCCGGTTTCGAAGCGAATGAACGAATGGTGGACGGCTTTAGTCGCGATGGATACGCAAATGAAATCTAGTGTGAACGCGTGATACTTTTGAGCCGAGTCCCCCCCCCCCGCACAGAATATCGCATTGTCCATCATTTTTTGTCCGGTGGCGCTCTTTTCAACGATCGGCTCAGTAGTATTTTATCGTCATCAATTCCGGTGACACAAACTATACAGGGTGTCCCTGGATTAACACGCATACACTGTTAAAAAAAAAAAAAAAAAAGGAGTGCGGACGAAATAATCGAAGCATTTCGTCCGCCTTAGGATTCGGCGGAGTGAGAATTACCGGAGTTAGAACAGAAGGGAGTAAAATTTGACGGAGTGGGAATGGACGGAGTGAGAATGAACGGGGTGAGAGGCACTCCGCACGGGATGAGGGAACTCCGCATGGGGATGAGAGACTCCGGTAATTCTCACTCCGCCGAATTCTAAGGCGGACGAAATGCTTCGATTACTTTGTCTTCACTCGGTTTTTTTTAACAGAGTAAATAAAAGAGGTGATTTTTCAAGGGAAAATAAGAATTTATTTCCAATAAACATATTAGTCCGAAAATGCCCCCCTTTTGAACTACAGCCCCCCGAAGTTTTAAAAAATGTATGGTTTTTTTTGGGGGGAAAAGTGAGCACCATTATTAACCAAATGTCATGAAAATTACTGTCTCGCAGTAATTTTACGTGTAGAATCCAAAAATAACCTCAAGAAAATCAGATATTAAGTCTGACTGAACTTTTCAGGCAATCTTGTACCTTTAGCGGCATAAATTTAATGTTACGGATTGGCAATTTAAGAAATAATTACTAACATCAGATGGAAAAAACTCTTAGAAAGATTATTGGTCTGTATAGTATTTTTTCGATACGACGCGTTTTAAGCGAGGTAATATCTGCGCAACGTGGAAAATTTAGCGCTTTTGCTATGGCCGGGCGGCTCCACCAAGAAGCAGCGCAGCGGTGTGGTGCGGTGTGGCAGATTGCATACTTACTGCCGCTCACCGTGATGAAAGCGCTGACTTTTCTACGTTAAAGCGGTCTCACTCACAACTCATTAAAAATGAACCGATTTATATGAAGTAAAAACGAAATTCAAGTTTAAATTTTACATTTTCTTACGCTTAGGTACTTCAATTATTACTTATGTCAGTTTTTGGAAAAAGAGCATGCAAGTTCCAAGCATTGCCTTCAGGTGGAAACACATTTTTGGGGGCCGTGAAAAAAATCGAGTCTTGTTCCCATACGCATCCATCGCTTTCTTGATTCAACAATCTCGTCATGACGTCCTATTGATTGAAAAGTGGTAGCCTTAATTATCAGCACAGAATAATATAATAATCGGAATACAAACCCCAGAAACAGTTTTTTGGTCTATTTTGATGACTTTTTAAGATGACGGACATATCTCTGTCTCTGTCTTTCGCATTGCTTTGTACGAGGATTGTTTTGAACTTCGCAAGATGGCGGAACAGAAAATAATGCTAATGAACCGAAGTTAGTTTCCATTTTGATTATATACACGGAAAAAAAGGAAAATAACCATACGGATACCTGATTTTGGCACCTGCTAGATGTTATGGTAAACTTGACCAGAAGTATGGTACAGTTACCGATACTTTGAGTAAATTCGACATGCAATCAGGTAACATCATCTAGTATCTAATCAAAACATAGTATACTTCTGGTTAACATTACCATAACATCTAGCAGGTGCTAAAATCGGGTATCCGTATGGTTATTTTCACCGTAGTTTTTTCCGTGTAGTAGGTATTCTGTGTTGCCTCAGCAATTCCAAAAGCAATTCTCCTCTGTAGAAAAATTATAGCCCCTCCGGGAGAGCGAGAAAGTAAAAATACCCAGTTAAGGTTTTGAATTGATACAAATAGAAGAGTCCCTCCTGCGTGAAAGTCACTTCCGAGATACTACACCTATAGTGTTCTATATGGCACATAAATTTATTCATTTGCAAAGTAACACACGAGAGAACCAATTAGACTTTGAGCTATAAAAGGAGTATTGGATGGTAATCTTTTTCTGGAACTTTCGTTGCATAGAATTAATTAAACACAGAAAACTGAACAGGTTCATTAGTGAGCTCGCAGAACTTTACACTTATTTTAGAAACCGTGACTTCGGAGTATGAAATATCCAGCGAGAGCTGCCCTTAACCTTCCCTGCCCCCCCCCTCCGGGACTGCTCCAATATGCGCGCCTACAACTTTTCAGCAAAGCTGCAGGTGAAGCGGGGAACATGGAATGATGAAAGGGAGGGGGAGGGACAGCAGAAGATAAGTGCCTCAATGCCTCATAATAATAGAGGCGCACAGTAGTAGGGGCAAAGCTGCCGATTTGCGTAGATTTAATCACATTTTTCTATTGACAGATGATTCCGCCGTTTGAGAAAAGATTACACGGTTCAATCCAGTGTATGGCTGTAACGCACAAAAATACTCAGATCTGAAATATTTCCTCAATCGGTGAAAACGCTGCTAATTAATTATAATATCCGCATGTTTTTTTTAAAGTCATCGACGACTCCACCGGTTGAGAAAATATTACAGATGCGAGTATTTCTATGTATTTTAGTCATACACTGAACTGAACTGTGTAATCTTTTCTCAACCGGTGGAATTATCGGTGAATTTAAAAGTATCATTAAATCTACGCAAATCGGCAGCTCTGAGTAGGGGGTCTACTTATATGATTCTATGGCTACACGCCTCGAGTTACGTTTGCAAATAGGTTTTTGAAACACATAAATCTTCTTCCGGATGGAACATACATTTTTGGACATTATTCTTACTTAGGAAGGTTCTTCAACGAATTAATACAATTTGAATCCCTTTTTTTCAATCTGATGTCCGTCATTTCGTACCCATCTTTCAACTGTGCCGCAATGGTGAATGATTGCAAAAGCTCATTTTATCAGAGAAAATGCGGTTTCCAGTTTTGGTGAAAGCCTTGAGACCCGAAAGAGTAGCGCAGAGAGAGGGAAAAAGAGAGACAGAGTGAGAGCGAGGGAGGGAGGAGAGGGAGAGAGAGTGAGAGAGGGATGGAGAGAGAGGGATGGAGAGAGAGAGAGAGAGAGAGAGAGAGAGAGAGGCAGATGGATTGATTAGACGGGAGAGATCTTCCACTCGCCTCCACCCCCCCCCCCCGTCATCCCGATGGAATTGCCACCCCTTCCACCAAACTCTTGCTTGCAACATAACATAACCACTCTAATCCATTAATGGTCCCTAATGGAGGTCCCTGATACCTTGCATTACGCCCTATTTTACGCCAGCGTCGCCTTTTTCCCGAGCAGGGATTCTCGATTCTGCGATGGCTTCTGCGTGTTATCCCTGTAACTCCCCTCCCCCCCTACCACGGGAAACCCCGCGATATTCCCCCAGCAGAGCCCCCTCTCAAAATCCTTGCCAACCTGACGCGCGGTCACTTCAATTCTTTGAGAGCTAGTCCCTTTTCGACGAGCGAGCAGTGCAAATCTGAAGCTTCAGATTTACGATATAGATTTTAAAGCAGGCCAGTCAGTAACGCTCCGATCTTCAGAGGCACCATTGGGGGAAGGGGGGGCACCCCCCCTCCCCCCCCCCTACAATGATTTTCAATGTGGCCGAAAAATCGAGTCATGGTTGCCATATGCGTACGATGCAATGAAAACAAAAAAAGGGGTCATCCAAATTTTTGGAGCGCCTTGACTCCACTCCCCTCCCCAGGAAAAAACCTGAAAAGGCGCCCCCGCCGATCTTTGCTCCCCACTTATCGTATATCTATGAAGAGCAGCTCCGCGGCGCGGCGGCTCAAGAATTAATGATGAATCTTCCTTCTCCATTTAAACCTACGGAAAAGAATCGATCTTGAGGCGTTTACATAAAACCTTCAAAAAATCGATACTTTTGCATTGGTTCAAAAGAAGGATTAACGCAAATACATCTTTCACAAGCCGCCACTGCACTGGTGCAGTCTGATGCCGACTAACTTGCGAAACCGTACCTCACGATTATAGACGGTTTAAGTGAGAAGCGGGAAATTCAAAATTGACCAATCAGATGTTGGCACGTTTGAAAAAAAAGCATCTAAGCCACTCAGATTCCTAGATTTTAAATTTCCCGCTCGTTACTAAAAATCATGTGACTCTAGTCCAGTTTATCCGCATCCGTCTCGAGCGACATTTCTATGCATACTTTGTTTCGCTAGCAGACTTAAACCAGGACGAAAAACCAAGTAATTTTCCTATTAACGTAAAAGTGGCAACTAAACATTACTCGAAAATACGAGCTGATCGAGAAAAACGGATTTTATATTCGGATTCAGCGACCTAAAATTAGCCGAAAACAGTGATCACAATGTGCGTCACTAAACCAATGTCGGCCTGTGTTACTCTGTTAAAAAAACGGAGTGAAGACGAAATAATCGAAGCATTTCGTTCGCCTTAGAATTTGGCGGAGTGAGAGTTACCGGAGTCAGAACGGAAGTGAGTAAAATTTGACGGAGTGGAAATGGACGGAGTGAGAATGAGCCGGGTGAGAGGCACTCCGCACGGGATGAGAGGCACTCCGCACGAGATGAAAGAACTCCGCATGGGGATGAAAAATATGAAATTTTAGAACTGTGCAAATCAAATGAAATTGTTATAGTTGAAGAAAAAGGACATAGTTACAAAAATATTCGACGAATAATATTATTGTCGGATTCTAGACGGGCCTTTGCTGATCGTTATCAGTGCGGTCTGAGCGGGTTACGTATCGAGCGGGGGAAGCCTTTCACAAGTGAAAACGAACCAACGAACGTCCCCTATCAAATCGTAAATGTCCAGCATATTCTACTTTCATAATCACGGTAAAAATGGTGGATTTAGGTTAAATATACTGGCTGAAGTTGTTGTTATTGTGTTTTTACTTTCTCACTACTAACAAAGTTAGAAATAGAGAAAGTATTGCAATGGGGTAGAGATTTTCAAGGTATTTCGTTTCGATACTTGGCCCACTACGACGAAGTAAATGATGATAATTGTTAAATAATTGGCTCTCATCATACTTAATGTTATCCTAAAGAATATTCATCCATGAAGTTTCAACATTATTTAACCATAATGTGGCTTGGAGGTGTAAATGCACAAAACTTTCTGTGACGTCTGTCTGGGGTCATTCCAGATTAACGGAGGTTACAGTCGTACACCTAAAAATCAAGTTTTAAGTACTTTCTTTTCACTAAATACATTTTTTAATAGCATGAAACTAAGCAGGCAAGTAAGAGCAATTTTTTGCATGGTTTCAAATCCAGGTTATTTTGTTTCTTCTTCATGAAAAACTCGATCAAAGTGTGTAACGGAGGTTACCTCAGATGGAAGTGGGTTTCGGATTCCAGTAATCAATTGCAAAACTCACTTCTCTATGAAGAGATAGAGTTCTGAAAAAAATTAGAGTGAAACCCAACAATATGTGCTTTGACCTCACATACCTAGAATTCTGTAAAAACCTGAAACTTGGGCCAAAAAAAATTATTTATTTTGTAACGGAGGTTACAACCATTTGTAACGGAGGTTACACAGTAAGCCTATACACTGGTTTCTCATTCCAAATCAAATTGTACCGGCATTCCTTGCATGAATTATAGCTTTAGCATGTCCCAGTAGCTGGGCATATACTTTTTCCATTAATATGTTTCGTTTTTTAACTCAAAATGCAGGAAATAAAGGTTTTAATTGCATACGTCAACTCTGAAAGTTTTTTTTTTTTAAATTTTCCCCCAAAATTGATTATTTTGACTCTAATTTAGTCTGTCCCTCTCGACTAAAATTAAGCAGTAGTTTAAGTTCAGGATAAAGTATTTAGACCGTTTTGTAGCTTATTTTGTACCTATTCAGATTCTGTGAATCACTCGGGATTTACAGTGGAAAGTTGGCAACACTGTATTCTGTGTTTGTTTACAATTAAAAGTTTTGAGGTTTTGTGTGATAACAAAGGCATGCTCCAGAAATGTGGTCTCTGAGGTCCCAATTAAAGCTGGTAAGTCTTTCTTCATTTCATTCTACTTTAAAGATTTGGTGTGCTTAGTGTAACCTCCGTTACAATTATTAACGTTTTTTTAGATTATCTAAGAGAATAAAAATTTGTTTATAGATGATTTTTGTATTCACTGCAAGAATATGATTTCCTAACTTCCGAATTTTTGTAGATTTTTCCCCCCATTTTAAAGCAGGAAAAAAGTGTAACTGAACTTTCATGTAACCTCCGTGACAGGTAACCATATGACTCAGAGAGCTTACACAGAATTAATCTGATCTAAGTGATATCATGCTTGATTTTATCACTTAGATCAGATTAATTCATTTAAGAACAAATAATATCAATTGTGTAAGCTCTCTGAGTCATATGGCTACCTGTCACGGAGGTTACATGAAAGTTCAGTTGCATGTAACCTCCGTTACACTTTTTTCCTGCTTTAAAATAGGGGGAAAAATCTACAAAAATTCAGGAGGTTAGGAAATCATATTCTTGCAGTGAATACAAAAATCATCTTTTAACAAATTTTTATTCTCTTAGATAATCTAAAAAAACGTTAATAATTGTAACGGAGGTTACACCAAGCACACCAAATCTTTAAAGTACAATGAAATAAAGAAATACTTACCAGATTTAATTGGGACCTCAGAGACCACGTTTCTGGAGCATGCTTTTGTTATCACACAAAACCTCAAAACTTTTAATTGTAAACAAACCCAGAATACAGTGTTGCCAATTTTCCACTGTAAATCGCGAGTGATTCACAGAATTTGGATAGGTACAAAATAAGCTACAAAACGGTCTTAAAATTTTTTTAAGGTATGAAAACTATATATTTTCGGAAACTTGAAGTTCTGCTGAGTCTAAAAATGTTAACAGAAACAGTTTTCCTTGAAATTTAAATTTTGACCCTCTGTTCCCTTTTAATCTGGAATGACCCTCTGTCCGTCTGTATTGTCTGTCTGTAGCCATAAAACGTGAAACCCAGCATAAATTGAGATCCATTTGCATCCAAATTTTGCAGAGATGTTGCTTTCAACATTTGCCAGAGGGACTTTTTTTTTTGTTTTTTTTTGTTTTTTTTTTTTGTTTTGTTTTTTTGTTTTTTTTTTTTGGAAATTTAAATTTTTAGGTTAGTTATGGATGAAAACTGGTTTCCATTAAAACCAATGAGTCAAAAAAGGAAAAATTTAAATATTTCAAAAATGGATCTTAGAATCTGGATTAAAGTATCAAAGGGGGTCTTGGAGTTTCCCCCAGAATACTGAAGGGGGGGGTCTGGGGATCTCCCTTAGATTAAGTTTGTCGTGAGGAAGTGTTCGTAGGGTATTCCTTCCAGTTTATTTTTCTAAGCGCGGTAACGAGGTATTTCTTGAGGTAGGTTTTGAGATCTACAGCTCCGATTTTGGTAAAAGAGGGGGCCACCAGATCCATCCCAACTCTTATAACACTACGCTCATGCTGAAAACAAAATCCCGCACGGAAGCTTTGACGCGATTTGATTTATGTGCATAATCATTTAGTCCATCATTGGCCAATTCTCAGCTTTATTATTTTGAGACACTAAAAAATTATTATTCTTCGTGGTCGAATGCCTATAATTTCTTTAGAGCGGATGGGTACGATGGTGTATGTAGGTAAGGACTATGACTTTCAAAAGAAAGTCCTTCTTATCAAAACTGTTCTTGATGAATTTTTCTTTTATTTTCCATCGTTTCAAATTTTTTGAGGCATAATGTCACAAGTGACACTGCTGTGAGACTCTGGAATACCTGAAAACCCTAAAGATTTTCAAATTGGTTGAGCAATGAAATAAAGAAAATTTCTATCATAATACTTTCTTTTGAAAGGCATAGTACAATGTTTTGCCAGATTTTCATAAAAATCACCAACTATTACATTCAGGCAAATGGAAAAAATCGGTTGATTATGCAAAAAATGGCAATACAGTTTATGAATCGTTTCATGCTAAAAGGACTTGAGTCCATTAAATCATGAGTACTACAATGAATTCAATCCGATATGCAACAGGGATCTTGTTAAAGTGAAGTTGAGTTCTTTCAGCGAAAAACGCGCATACGTGCGCTTCACTACTTTGGAGTGAATAAAAGCGTTTCATGCACGCAAAGCTTTTTGGGGAATCGCGAGACTGGGACTCGACTAATGTGAAGAGGAGGTTGCGGATAAAAGGGCGAGAGGGAGGGAGGGAGGGAGGGAGGGAGGGAGGGAGGGAGAAGGAGGGAGGGGGAAGTGTTTGGAAATGAAATGCAAAAGCAAACATACAGGGATGAGGTAGACAGACAGACAGACGAGCAGACATGAGTGGAGCAACACCGACTGGCTTGTGGATGGAGCTGCGATAAAATGCCAAGACATACACAGGGTAATTCAAAAGTAACGCCCGACCTCCCCCTCCTTAACTTGTTTTACAATTGAGATAAAAAGATACTGTACGGATCATTCTTATTTATACCAGAGGCGCTATCTGACGGGGCTATTTTTGATGACCCCCATCTCGGGGGGTGAGGGGGTCAACTTTATTTTATCTAATGGCACCCCCTATCTTGTGATATATCGTTTGAAAGGACATTAAATTCTAAGATTTTTGGCGCAAACCTCAATTCGATATCGATTTTCGTTTTTAATACATGGAGAAGGTAAAAGTTCGATATGGACCCATTTTCAAAAAATCATTCCTCCACTTTGAGAAATCGGAATTTGAAAAACTATGAACTTTAAAATACTCTAAATAGCAATTTCTTTCCAGAAAAAAAGGACGCTTTGACACAAATTCAGTCAAAGTTAGGATTTAGCGCCTCCGAACATTTTTAACGTTTTTGCCCCCCGCACGGGGATATAAAAAATTCCGTGCGACGACTCCTATTGAATGATTCGTTGATCAAAAAGGCATACCAAACTGAGCATTTGGCACCAATCGGAGGTCGATATCGTTTTTCACATTCGAGACATGGAATTTTGTAAATCGACCTCTTCGGTATTCGATATCCCGAATGTGAAAAACTTTGAACAGAACGAGTGACTGTATAAGGAGCTTAAGTGCCGGTTAAGGTTGGACAAAACATTTTTAAAATTTTCAGGTAACTTTTCCTTTCAACTAAAGTGATGAAAGTATGAAAGGAAACTTTCGTAGGACGGGAACGCACAAAAAGACACAAATTACCTGTTTTTAAAATAAATTGACTTCGTAAAACATCACTTGTTGAGTGACTGTTCTTTTTCATTTTACTTACCAAACGAGGAGAGATGCGCCTGAGATACGCCAGAATTTCTTGAGACGAAATGTAAACACATGACGCATGCGCAAAAGTTACAAAATTGTGCTCACAGTACACCGCACCTTCACAAAATTCAACAACCATCGTTACACATGGCAGCTACGGAGTAGAGACGAGAGAGAGAGAGAGAGAGAGAGAGAGAGAGAGAGAGAGAGAGAGAGAGAGAGAGAGAGAGAGAGAAAGAGAGAGTGGGGGATCCTAATGCACGCTAAGTGAAAAGCAAAAAGAAAATGGTATTTACTCTCGAGTCCTCGTGTCACATGACGTCGCCGAAGGGACGCTGACGGGCAAAGGCGAGAGCGGGATGGAAAGAGAGGAGTGATAAGAGAAGGTGAGAGGGATGGAAACGAAGGAACGGGGAGTGAAGGGGGAAGATCGTGGAAGCTCACGGAAAAAGCGCCTTCCCCTCCTCTCGTCGGAATCACTTAAGTCGATGCAACCGGCTAAATATTTCAAGTCGCACAATAAGATGTTTTTGCGCTTTCTCTCTATCGCCCCCTCTTTGCCGTAAGGTAAGTGAGTGAGTGAGTGAGTGAGTGAGTGAGTGAGTGAGTGAGTGAGTGAGTGAGTGAGTGAGTGAGTGAGTGAGTGAGTGAGTGAGTGAGTGAGTGAGTGAATGAGTGAGTGAGTGAAAGAGTGAGTGAGTGAAAGAGCGGGTGAGTGAAAGAGCGGGTGAGTGAAAGAGTGGGTGAGTGAAACAGTGAGTGAGAGAAAGGGAGTCTGTGAGCGAGTGAGTGTGAGTGAGTGAGTGTGAGTGAGTGTGTGAGTGTAAGTGAGTGAGTGAGTGAGTGAGTGAGTGAGTAGTATAGTAATACCAATACGTTTATTTATAGGGTGTCGAAGCAGCTGCGGCCAAAGTCGACACAACTTTTTTGTAGCCCTTCAAAGGTACAAAGAAATCCTGTCATTCAAAAATCATTTTATTCGGGACCCTTTAGTTTCTCTCGTGCGCACAATAATTTTTTCGAAACTTTGAGGCTTCATAACTCGGAATTGAAGCGTTTTTGGACTTTAGTTCATAGGACTTTCTCTGTTTATCTGGACATCCCCTATGACCTCAAGAATTTGTCAACAAAGAAAAAAAAACAAACAAAACAAACAAAAAAAACAAAAAACAGGGACACCCTGCGTTTCAGAGCAAGACAGGGACGACTCGTGAACTTTGTTGTATCGTTAACTCTTTCATACACTGTTAAAAAAACGGAGTGAGGACGAAATAATCGAAGCATTTCGTCCGACTCAGAATTCGGTAGAGCGGAGTGAGAAATACCTGAGTCAGAACAGATTGACGGATTGGGAATGGACATAGTGAGAATAGACGGAGTGTCTCTCATTCCCGTGCGGAGTTCTCTCATCCCGTTCATTCTCACTCCGTCCATTGCCACTCCGTCAAATTTTATTCCCTTCTGTTCTGACTCCGATAATTTTCACTCCGCCAAATTCTAAAGCGGACGAAAGGCTTCGATGATTTCGTCCACCCTCCGTTTTTTTTTAACAACGTATAAATACATTGAAGGGGATATCCGCATGGAATTCATGGAATTCAATGAATTATCTTTGACCTTTTCAGTGCTGAAGAGTGGGTAGTAGTTTTAAAAATCTGAGATCTTTACCAGTGATTTGAATGACTTTTTCTCAAACAGTTTCAAGTCCATGTCAATTTTTATGAAACTTCAAAAGACTCATTGTTAACAGGACGGTCAGGACGTCTTGTTTATTAGAAAACAAAGCCAAAGGAGCCAGAGGATTAAATAATCGATACTCTGAGTCTGACATGTATCTCCAAATGTGGGAACGAGCGGAAAACGATGGCCGATAGACGTTGACGAGAGTCGAAGTCGGGAGTCTTGAGTCGGAGCCGATGCCGCCGGTGCCAGATGCAAGACCGGGCAACGTCGGACGAGAAAATGCGGCGTGGCAAAAGGGCGCAATTAAAACTTTGCCGGGCACAAAGCCGGAACTAGATGGGGGGGGGGGGCAGCAGCTCCTTTTTTCCCCGCTTGGAGCGCTGTCGCGCAAGCCGAGGGGGCACCAACTTATAAATTGAGGATGCAATTTGTTTAAAAGGAAGGAGACGAGCATTCACCTTCCTCCCCACTCCGCCTCCCCATACCCCTATAGTGCGACTTCGTCCCCGAGTCTGACGGGTCGGGTGTGTGGGAGAGAAGGGTGGGGGGTGAGAAACGATGGGCAGAAGGGGAGGGGTGCGGGGACAAAATACCCGCCTCAGCTGCCACCGGTGCTGTTGCGCTCACTCTTGAATTACAAAAGAGCCTTGTTGCAAAAGGCAAGGAGAAGTGAACTCACTGTATCAATGTCACAAGCTCAGCTTTTCAAGTCAAGTCCCCGAAAGCTCTGTCCGTCCACCGAGCCGCGCCGTAGAGTGTTACTTTTCATAATAAAGAATCCGAATGATAGAGGTTAACGAAAGAAGTCCATTAAATAAGGGTGAGAGGAGGGGGAGGAGGAGAAAAAGAGGAGGAGGGAGGGTACACAGAAAAGGAAAGCGCAGAGAGTGAAAGGGAGGCAGAAAGGAAGAGAGAGAGAGAGAGAGAGAGAGAGAGAGGAGGCGGAGGAGAGAGTAAAAGAAAGTAAGGACGACATTTTCTGAGGAAACGTTTTAGATAGTCTAGTTAGCAGATATAAGGTATAGGCATGTCACAGTGGAGGTATTGGCTAAGGGATAAAATTCATTCGTTTTAAAAGCATTTGAGTGCCTTTCTCAATCCCTTTATTTTGCGCGCTTTCTCTCTCCCCCGCTCTCCAGAAGTCTCGCTGCCTATCCTTCTTTTTTCCTCCATCCCGTCCTGACATCCATTTGCTTTAACATTTTAGTCTCCTCTTCTCCTCCCTCGGCCCCTTCGCCAACCGGAAACTTTCCCTCCCTTTCCTTTTTTCCCTTTTTCCCTTTTTTGCTTCACCGCTGCGCTCTCACACTGGTACTATATAAGTTTTCTTTGTTTATTATTAGACAACTATTATCATTTCTCTTTTAATTTAAGTGCTCTTTTGTCTTCTCTCATGAGTATATACTGTGTACGTATATGTATACCCCTGTTATTCCTATACACATATATACCTTACCTTTCAACTTTCGTCGCCCCTCCCCTCCCGCTCCAGCTTTCTCTCTCTCTCTCTCTCTCTCTCTCTCTCTCTCTCTCTCTCTCTCTCTCTCTCTCTCTCTCTCTCTCTCTCTCGCACGAACTTTCAGCTTCCAACATACAATCGCGCGTTTACTTGTGCGATGAGTCTGGTTGAACGTGTGCGTGTTTGAAAACGAAGGGGGGGGGAGTGTAAATTGTTTGTTTTTGCATCCGAAGCTTTTAATGTTGCATCTTGTTTTGTGTTAAACATTAAGGAAGGAGAAGAGAGAGAGAGAATGAGAGAGGGGGGGGGCTCCTCACCCACACGACCGACGAGCGGACGGACGGAGACGACTTCTCCGAAACTCCACCACTCAGCACACACAACGGTGAACTGCAGCAAGCACTCAACGCTCTCCGTCTGCGGCGCAGCGCAGCGCGGGGGCGCGCGCTCCATATTGTATTGTGCTTTTCAATTTGTCCCTCTCTATATTAATTCTTTCCTCTCCGAGCATTTACAGCAAACACATTCGAATACAATACAAACACGCTATTATACGCTTAAATGGGTTTACTTTTCGTTGCTATTATCTCGTTCCTGGCGCATGCATGGAGCATGATGGAGCGGCATGGCATGGCAGTCGAGCGCACTCCTTCTCTCGGCCGGACATGCTGCGGGCGCAGCCGCTCACGTCGTTTCGTAAAAATATGACACGTAGGCGATGTTGCTCAAACTCAACTTACGAATGGCATACAAGTGATCAAAATGAACAAGGGGAGAGGGGCGACCGTAGGGACAGACCTAGACGTTTTTTCAGTGTATTTTGGATTTACTTATGTAAAGTTCGAAAACAAAAGCACTGTTAAAAAAAAAAAAAAAAAAAAAAAAAAAAAAAAAAAAAATCGGAGTGAGGACGAAGTAATCGAAGCATTTCGTCCGCCTTAGAATTCGGCTGAGTGAGAATTACCGGAGTCAGAACAGAAGGTAGTATTTGACGGAGTGGGAACAGACGGAGTGTCTCTCATCCCCATTCGGAGTAGTCTCATCCCGTGCGGAGTGCCTCTCACCCCGCTCATTCTCACTCCGTCAAATTTTACTCCCTTCTGTTCTGACTCCGGTAATTCTCACTCCGCCGAATTCTAAGGTGGACGAAATGCTTCGATTATCTCGTCCTCTCTCCGTTTTTTAAGAAACAAAAAATTAAGAAGACAATGAAGGCTCCACACGAAAGAGTCGACGAGGGCCAAAAAAAGGGAAGACGGACCGAATGGGGACAGACCTCCATGCCGGCGAATCCACTTGTCCGCCGTCGAACTTAACCTTCTAATACGCTCACGTGGTCAACTTTTTCCAGAAACAAATAGAGACGGAGCACTACGCTAAAATACATGGGGAAGATTTGAGGCACACTGAATTTTCGGGGATAGAACAAAATAACAAGTAAAACTTCGGTCAACACCTTTTGATGTCGCATGGTGTTGCACGGTGATATTCGGTAGACACAGGGGGGATAGGCTGGGAAGTGGGAAGTGTAGAGAAGGGTGCTCAACATTCAACACCCTGCGACGTTGACTGTTGTTTTGTTGAATCCGCGAGAATTTTGCGTGTCTCTGTTGAAGCCGTTAGTTCTCCGTCTCTATCTGTCTCTGCTTTTTTCAAATGCATGAAGTGTCGTGTCGGTGCTAGCTATGAAGAGTTTCCGACAACTTTGGAAGACCGGCTGCTGCAGTTCAAGAAACTGAAGTCCAAGAATAGTTGCATGAAAGATCGGTCTTGCGGTATTCATTGCCGTTGGCTATTCTTCTTTTGAAATTCAGGAACGTAAAATTATAAATATGGTACCTTCAGTCACTTTAGACTGCTGGGAAGTTGTGTTTCGCGCAGTTTCGCGTTCGGTGATTGGACTTGGTGACTATTGGAGAGTAAGAGTGATTTCAACTCACGGGTTTTCGTATCTTTTGAAACTGTGGCCGCTTCACTAGCATCTCATGGCTATGCAACATGGGCGAAAAGTTGATGTCGCCAAAACCCAACTTTGTAACCCCTCTATCGATTCAGCTTGGCAAAATGAGTCGATCGCCCCTAAAGGTTTTCATATCTTTTGAAACTGTGGCCGCTTCACTGGCAACTCATGGCTATATGGCTATGCAACATGGGCGAAAAGTATATGTCGCCAAAACCCAGCTTGTGACCCCTCTATCCAGGGGCGTGTGGGTACCCTTGCCCTGGGCGGCACTTTCCGGGGGTCACAAAATCAGGGTGAAGACCCCCCCCCCTCCAAAAAGTTTGGAATTTCAAAATGAAATTCCGAAGTCGGCAAAATCAGTGGGTGACAAGCAAAAAATAAAAAAAAAAATAAAAAAATCATATTTTTAATTATGAGTGGCGGCAAGATTGCATGTTCGCTTCCCCTCTCTAGAAACGACGGCACGCCCGTGATTCCAAATCAGCTTAAAGACCTCTAATTTATAGTCTCAATAAATGTCAGATGAGATGGTACACCGAATAGCCGACAAAAATGCCCAGACATGCTAAAATGCATCAACTGCAGCGCAGCGAAGCTACGTAGCATATTCCCTACATACCTGCCAAACGCCATCTAGACGTCGTTTTAGAAGTGTAGACGCTTCTACAGACCATAATCTTTGGCGACATTTCAATTTTAATTTCTTCAAAACTAAACAAAACTTGTCTTCGACTCTTAACTTTTAATTTTAAAGTGTTCCTCAATGGAAAGCCAACGCTCAAATTTATTTTCATTTTGAAACAAGAGAAAAATTGTTGAAAAATTCCAAATACTATCGGTCTGAGTGCGCTAAGAAACTACCTGTAAGGAACGACCTGTAGCGGCTGCTGTAGCGTTGCAGTATTACTTTTTCAATGGTGGGATTGCGAGCGCGTCGTTTGAATAAACGAATGTTGAGGGATTTACGACGTTTTCATTGGATTTTGAAGGTTCTTGAAAATCCAAGGGAGTTCATGTTCCATTCGGCTGCAAAAAAAAACTGCATGCGAAAAACCCGTTGCTGTGTCTCTTGTATACTATCCCCAGATATAAAATGAAAGGAGGAAAACATGCGAAAAAGACGTTATATACTCAACTGGCCATTACCAACAAAGTCTTATTGAGAATATTACAAACAATAAGCATAACTCGAGATGTGATCATTAAGCCAACAGGGACTGTTTCACGACAGATCCATGAGATCCACTAATCCACACGGCGTAAATACGACAAATCTTGTCCGTTAAGTATAGGAAACTCGTCATCATAGTGAAACGTCTATTGAGTTGTAAGAAGACACGGCCGAACTCGGATCGGACCGGATTGTTTGGTCCTGTGAACGCAATTCCATCCGGAGCGGGTGCGACGCACAGTGCAGACGAAACTTGGAGACAGTCTTCAAATTTGAAGAATTTTTCGCGGGGGAGAAAAAAGATTATTAAGAGTTGCCGCCAAATTTTGAAATCACTCAGGGTATCTCAAACCTATCTGTTCTTACACAGAAAAAAAGGATGTGTTCCAGACACGATCTGTATATACACCAGTACGGAACGTGCTCAGAGCACAAACATTTCAGGTTCTGGACACGACGGGATGCGTTTCAGACGCAAACTCAACCTAAATAGATTGCGCTCAGAACTCGTTCCCGTACTGGTGTGTACGTTCGTGTCTAGAACATGGAAAGTTTGTGTCTGGAGCACGTCCATTTTTTTCTGTGTAGTACACATTAACGGATATGAGGGGGAGGTTCGATCCAAAAAGGGGGGAAAGAGCGGGAAGAAGGGGGAAAGAAACAGCAAAAAGGAAAAAGGGGTGACCGAAGGGCTAAAATCCCA
Source organism: Trialeurodes vaporariorum (assembly GCA_011764245.1). Lineage (NCBI taxonomy): Eukaryota > Metazoa > Arthropoda > Insecta > Hemiptera > Aleyrodidae > Trialeurodes > Trialeurodes vaporariorum. Next base: position 67,650,846 of record VMOF01000111.1, read on the forward strand.
AATTCGCCCCCCCCCCCCGCCGTTCGCGAGAGCTGGATCCGCCAATGTCTGTACAAAAGTTAACATCTTTCCTAGAGTCCCCGCTAGCTGATTCTGCTCTTTTGGACGAGACGAGAGGAGATAGCGGGAATCGACCTATCCCATTTGTTTAAACAGCGCGTCACGTGACACATTTCGGGTCATTCGGTCTGAAATGAACGACTCAAACGATTTCAAAATTGTCACGTGACGCCATTTAAATCAATGGGAACTATCGATTCCCGCTTTCTCGTCTCATCTCGTCCAAAAGAGCAGAATCAGCCCTCTGATGTATGTATAAAGAGCAGCGGCGCGGCGTAGCGTGCACATTGGCAACGTTGTATTTTGTCCATTTAAACCTATGTGAAAGGTCGAATGCGAAGGTGTTCACCGAACACCCAAAAGTTCGATCTTTTTCATGGCTTTAAATGGACTCTGTACAAGATTTCACATAATTAATATCACATTGAACCCATCGTGCGACGCATCCCTGAATAACCGCGGGAAACCGGTTTCCATCCTCCGGCATTGTTCCTGAGAATCTAGCGCGCCTGGATACCCATTTCGGTTCGATGTATCGATTTATCGAAGCCAGAGCGCGATTAATTAGTCAAAAGAATGCCGATTGATTCCTCCGCGAGACCGAACTACTAGTCATAATTACCGTATCAGAGGCTTTACGGCTACCGTATCGATGCGTCACGTACGGCGATCATGGATACGGAACATATTGACTCGGTACGGTAAGACAAAAAAAGGAGATGGAAAAAAAAGTAAAATAAATAAATAGAGGAGAAAGAAGAAGAAACGAAGAAAAAAAAACTGCCGATTACAAATCTGTGACGCGTTTGCGCGGAATACCTGATCATCTCTGATATTCCGATTAATCTGACGATCTGCCGGAGCAGTTGCCAACCTCCTGTTTTTTTACAATCCATTTCCCTCAAAACAAAAGTTAATTTTACTATTAGATTTGATGTTCTATATCGAGGCAAAGATCAAAAAAATTATCATACTCCTAAAATCAAACATTTTCGAACCATTCTGCAACAGAGCGATTTTGTCGATGGAGAATTTCCACGTCATTGATTACTTGTTTTACTTGCATTTGTTCCTACATTTACTTTGACGCGTATATTACAGAAATAAAATACTCAGAAGGCAAAAAAAAAAAAAAAAAACCTGAAACTACTAAGTATTACTATGAATCTTGCAAACTTTTGCTGTGAGCAAATGAATAGTCCATTCTAGTGTCAAAACCAGCAAAAATCACAAAAATCACACTTCGAAAGTCTAAAATTCAGTAATAAACTCACATAACTGCTATAACGGCAAGTTCGTAATGAAATGACGGCTCAACGCGTTTTTATTTAAAGGAATGAGGCTGTTGCACACTTTTGCTATTTTAAGCGATTTAATAGTCAATTCTAGCGTAAAAACCTCCAAATGTAACGATGGTGGCACTAAAAACTTCCGAAATCCACTCCTAAACTCAATAAACGATTTTATTTGCGCGGGCGTAATGGTGGCTGAGTGCAGTAATAATGGGAGATTCCCATCTAACAATACTATAACTCCATCTAGAAGTGACCAATAGAGATGACTTTCATTTGACACCGGTGTCACTAGATGTCACGGTATACCATTCATCAAATGTGGATCGGATCACTACCCTGATGACCAATTATTCTGTGAATCATCCTTGTCAGCATAGAGAGAAATGCGAAATCAAGATAGGAATCTCTCATTATCACTGCCCTAAGCCACCATTACGCCCGCGCAAATAAAAGCGTTTATTGAGTTTAGGAGTGGATTTCGGAAGTTTATAGTGCTGCCATCGTTGTTTTCGGAGATTTTTACCTACAATAGAACGACTATGAAATCGCTTGTAGCAAAAGTAAGTGTGCAATAGCCCCATTATCATGACTATTAAAAGCAGTTGCGTCGTGTGCAATTTGTCAACGTTGCAATTTTCGTCCATGCATTTAAAATCATGGAACGGATCGAACTGTCAGGTAAGAGGTGAGAACTCTTGAATTCGACCTTTCTCATAGGTTTATAAATATACACGGAAAAAAAGATTAGTGAAAATAACCATACGGATACCTGATTTTGGCACCTGCTAGATGTTATGGTAAACTTGACCAGAAGTATGGTATATTTACCGATACTTTGAGTAAATTTGACATGCAATCAGGTAACATCACCTAGTACCTAGTCAAAACATAGTATATTTCTGGTTAACATTACCATAACATCTAGCAGGTGCCAAAATCAGGTATCCGTATGGTTATTTTCACCGTAGTTTTTTTTCCGTGTAGACACGATGCATCAATGAAGAAATTCGCCATATAGCCTCTGATTCAAAAGCATCATTTTTACACTGAAACGCGATTAATTACATGTGTAAAAAAAAAAAAAAAAAAAAAAAAAAAAAAAAAAAAATCGCCCTTGAAACACCTCATTAAATAGACAAAACTAAAACTCTATACGATGAATAATTTCAACTGAGCTTACTCGTTTGATAAGAGATACAGGATTCAAACTGGCAACGTTACGGTATACACATCATCAAGCAATTTCATTCCACACTCACCACCTGAAACATGAAACAATTCCATTTAAAAAACCATTAATGGTGAACTAGAATTTCAATTCTACCCCCTTCTCCTTTCCTTCCGCAGTTAATAGCTAAAAAGGAGAGGTATACAAAGACAATTGCAGGTTATGCTTGATAATTTACACGTTCGAAGAGAGAAAAAATAAAATTGTTCATACCAGAGCGATTCTTTTCAATTGTCTTTTTCTCTATGCATGTCCAGCCCCCTCTTCCCCACCCCCCACCCCCCACTCAATCCGTACCCCCTTGCTCTTACATCTACGCTAATGTTTCCAGCGACAGAGGCAAGGAATCTTTAATTTGACAGGCTTAAATCAGTAACGAACGTTGAATTATTTATCCCTTACGATAGTACAAATCGCGTTTGTAAAGAGCTCTGATACGACTCCGTGAGAGTATGGCTCTAGTAAGGTCCGGTGTTGACGGATCTTGCGTTAATTTTTTTTTTTTTTTTTTTTAGCGGTCAGTCAAAGGCGTATCTTAGATTTTGTCCTTCCCTTACTCCTCTTCCCATTTAACCCCTTAAGGGCCAAGCCCGCATAGCCGTAGCCAGAAGATTGTCTTTCTCTCTATTTTCCCATTTGAACGCATGTGTTAGAAAAGGATGAATATAGGGGCTGTCAAGTGCCTTCAGCCCCTGTTTCCGTCCTTTTCTAACACATGCATTTAAATGGGAAAATAGAGAGAAAGACAATCTTCTGGCTAAGGCTCTGCAAGCCCGAGTATACTATTTTTTCTCTTACAGTCTTTTTCACATTGTTTCAGTCTCACCATTCCGAATAAACGCGATTCTCAATTAAACCCGTACAAAATAATGCGTCGTCGGGTGCCTTCGATTCCTCGTATAGGCAATTCCAACTCCCACGAGTACGAACAGTTAATATAGACCTGTTTTGTTTAGTGTGACGTCACGAAAAAAATTGGTTCCAAGCAAATGTTCCATCTCACTCGCTCTCGTGAGTTTTCCCATGAGAAACACGATCCAAATTTTCAAATTCAAATTTGTGCTAGTCAACAACAAGTTCTTTCAGATTTTATTACACCCTTGGATTCCACGTACCTTAAAATATGAGCACGCTATACAACAAATGTTTTGAAACATCTCGCATTAATGCACAATCACAGTTATATCGAAGAAAGTCCTGTGTTTTGTCCTTGCCATCTCTCACAGTTTCTTATGGGCACAAAATTCTAGGATATAGGCTCATCGGCACCATCACACCACTAGTTACACCTCGACCAAGCTCCGATACGAAGAGAGGTTAGGATGCTTGAGTGTCATGGCGGTGATACTCGCATAAGAGACTGTGAGTGTGACAAGGGCAAAACTTAGAACATCTTTCGGTATAACTGTGATTGTAAATTCGTTTTTGATCTTTCAGGAATTGCGTTAGAGTGAAAAGCTACTTTAAGGTACGTGGAATCTAATGGTGCAATAAAATTTGAGAAAACTGGTGGTTAATTAGCATGAATTTGCGTTAGAAAATTTGGATCTGATTTCTTTTGGGTAAATCAAGGAGAGTGAGCGAGATAGAGCATTTGTTTGGAACCAATTTTGATCGTGAAGTCATCACTAAACAGGTCTATTTCACATTGTTTCAGTCTCACCATTCCGAATAAACGCGATTCTCAATGTAGACCCGTACAAGATAATGTTTCGCCGGGTGCCTTCAATTCGTTGTATAGGCAATTCCGTTAATTACCGAACGAGTTAATTACCTTCCTTATACATAGGTATAAACGGAAGAGTGGCGTATTTTTTTTTAACTAACCCGGTCTTTAAAGGGTTAAAAGAGCACAAGTTTACATAGAATGTCACGTGGTGCTTTCCTCTTTCTATCCTTTTCAAACGCATGCGTTCAAAATGAATAAATGCAGGAAAAAGAAAGAGAGAGAAAATCGTGGATTAGAGGTAAAGGCGGATCTAGGAATTAATCCTTCCGTTTGCACCCATAAGTTGAGGAGTAAAGTTATGTCTATGGCCTAAAAAATTTCGCGGCCACAAAATAACGCGAAATCAAACGTATTCAGATTTTTTTAGCAAAATCGGCGATCTCCAGCGAAAAAACAATGGAATTTCGCGGGAATTGCCGCAAACTCAACGGTTCGAGGCGGTATCGGGGCGGTGAAAATCAGGTGTTTTTCCAAGGTAAAACGTGGCCCGTCTGATTTTGTTTGTTTTGTTTTAATACTTCATTTTTTTCATTTGTTTCTGTGTCCTATTTTGTTTTTGTTTGTTTTCTGTTCGTTGTTTCTTTTGTTTTTATGGGAGAGGTTGGCCTGTTTTTAAGTAAACAGGCAGATATATTTAGAATTGAACTGCACACTTATAAGAATCAAACCTTAAAATAAAAAAAGATCCGAAAATTGCAGCGAAAAAATAGTAACTTGATTTTTACCTATACGTATAGAAACACACAAAAAGCGCGTTAAAAAGTAACATCGAAATCAGCCAAAAATAACCTTGAAATCGGTGATAACTGACACCGAAATAATTTGGATAAAATAACAGCAAAAGTTTCTAAGCTCAAAAATATTTACTTTTTAAATTATACGACAAAATTTTGGTGCGTGTAAATTAATAATCTTCGAGGCTTTTCCAACAAAGACAATAATGCATAATACGCGTCTTTTTAAATTAGGATGAATGCGTTTTCAAATTCAAATTACGTTTTTTCGATTCGAAAAATGCCTCTTTGATTAAATAATCCAAATTTTCAAACAAAGCATAATATTTTTAACCCAAACACACTCGATTTGAACCAACAAGAATTCATATTCAAATATACAAAAAAAAAAAAAAAAAAAAAAAAAAAAAAAAGTAATAATACTTCTTTTTTTTTTTTTTTTTTTTTTTTTTTTTTTTTTAATCAAAACATCCCCCCCTCCGCGTTATAGTCATGTAATGGTCCCTATTTTCTATTTCTACCTAATGTGTTCGAATGGTCGAGAATGAGGGAGAGAAAGCTTGATTAATAGGTTTTATTCAGAGAGGCAAAGTTAAGGCCCTCTTTTACAATAAACTACTAAAGAGTGAGGGGATAAAGAGATAGAGGGGAGGGAGAGAGGGAGAGAGAGAGAGGGAGAGAGAGAGAGGAGAGAGAGAGAGAGAGAGAGAGATTCCTCGATCCGCCTCTGGAAAGTCGTGAGTTCGACAACACCGCACGAGTAAAGTAGAGCCGCTCAAAGATATAATGAAGAACAGTCTTGACTCTTGAGTACGTCTGCAGGTTCAGAAGGTATCGAACTCAGAGACTTGCTGAGAGAGTGCGTGCGTGATGAAAAGTCAGCCGGTGAATGCGCGTGCGTGATCCTCATGAAAAACGCGCAGGAGAGGATTAAAAAAGAAAGAGATGCTGTTTACCCGGCAAAGGTCATTGCGTCGCGTTAGGACGAGTTAATTTAACATGAGTTAAAATTCCAATACGTTCCGCACGAGTAAGTTCCGTCCGATATTTCCATCCTATAAGACAAGGTTATTAATTTGATGTTTTACCGATCCATTTTATTTATCCTTCGACGAGCTGCATGCAGCGATAGATGATGATGGGTCACAATGGCCGTTCATTTGATGACGCCGCCAATACGGAGTTGTTAATCGCATTTTTTATTATGTTAAACCTTAAAATTGTAAACATAGAAACGGTTACAGCAATAATTGGCCTGAAATGAAAACGTTACGATGATTCCAGGGTCGATTTGTTCCAACCTGTAGACACCACGTCTCGCTGCTCAAAAAGTCAACAGTTTTTGGCTAAAATTGACAAATTTACGATAAAAACACAAATTCGAGGAACTCAGCACCTGCGAGCATACTTCAGGAAGATACCCTGAACGTTTCAAGCTAAAACACTCAAAAGTAAAGCCGGAAATTATGAAATACAAAAATTCCCATAAGCCTAGCTCAATGAGTGCGAGTGAGGCAGATAGACGTATTATCACTCACACTCACTCTCACTCACAAAGCTTACGGCGAAATGAATTTCATAACTTACGGCTTCAATTCTAAACCAAATTTGCTCATTTTGGGCTCAAAAAATAATAAAAAAAAAGTTTGCGGGTGCTGACATTAATGGATTATCATTAATGGTGGCGTTATCCATCGGATTGAAATCTGGAAATCTGGGAAAGTTTCACCTGGAATCACCTTAATGTTCCAAAGCGGTGTTAATAATGGGGCAGTTGCAAGGGTCTAAAATGTTGTGTTTTTTATAAAAAAAAAAATGATAGTACTTGATGAGCTGAGAACGATGATGCCATTGGTTTTTTCCAAAGTGTCCCGGTTTTGAAGATACACACGAGTGAAGTTGTAAAAAATCGTGTGCGTTGTGACGTCACTACGCGAAATTCCCATTTAAAACAATGTATTTTGGGCCAAAATATCATCTCCGGATTAATGGGACATACTTAGAAACAAAGGCATCTTTGTTCTCAACTCATCAAAGTACTTTCATTTTCTTTATAAAAAACCCCAACATTTTAGACCCTTGATGCAACTGCCCCATTGGACACCGAAATGTACTATGGGTGTAGGTGTAATCTAATCACACCGAAAAAAAATTTCCGATTACCGTTACAAGAAGTCTGTCTAAAATCTTTCTAACCCGAGTTCCATTGTAAATACCGAAATCACGGTTACATTTACCTGAATTCGGGTTACAAAGGTGTAAAATAGTAATTGCGTTACGGTTGTCGGAAATTTCACTCAGGACACGTACACTGATTAAAGCCTCAAATTCGCCAAGTAATATGAAACGAGATTTTTCACTTTTGCCCTAGCAGCATCGATCGATAGGGTTGCATTTAATCCTCTAACGGCCAGGTTAGTTCAAAAGGAAGCCACTCTACTGTTAATGTAGGGAAGGTAGTTAACTGTTCGTACTCGGGGGAGTTGGAATTGCCTATACGATACATTGAAGGCGCCCGAAGAAACCTTATCTTACAAGTGTTTTCATCGAATTGCGTTTACCTGGAATGAATACTGAAAGAATGTGAATTAGACTAGAGGGAAAAAACGCGTATACTCGGGCTTGGTCCATAATGGGTTAAAGGTTAAATGACGCTTTTAAATTAGTTCAGTCATAATCAGCATACGCGATATGATCAGAGAGTATGTATTTGATCAGAGATAAGAAAAAGGGATGGGAGGAGAAGGAGAGTAAAACATGGAACTTTGCACGTAACAGGTGCTAGTAGCTGGAAAGGAGATCTCTATGCGCAGGAGTGAATGCGCGGTAGCCTTGTTTGTTCAATCATCAGAACACACGACCAAGAGTACTATATTCATGTGGAATACCCATCTGCACATATATTATAGTCGGTTGAAGCGACGATCAGTGAATAAAAACGCAATTAACAAGATTCACACGTTTAAAAGGAGGGAAAAAATCTGTATGCGGATAAAAGGGATACATGAAATGGGGCGATCTCGAGAGGGCAGAAGATAGGGGAAGAGAGAGGAAAGAATAAAAGGGGGAGAGGTTTCATAATAATTATTACTATACAGTTTTATCATACAGTGAGACTAGTCGAGTTAATTTTGTGGAAATGATGTTATTTTGTGCAGTGGCGGGGCGTGCAATTTGGCAATGTTGTATCCAGTCCCATTCAAAGTCATGAAAAAGGTCGAACGTTGGAAGTGCACAGTGCCCTTCCTGGAATCGATACTTTACACGGGTTTAAATGGACTAAATGCACCGTTGCCAGATTGCACGCGCCGCCACTATTTACTGTAGTTTGGTGTTTAGTGTTTAGTGTAACGCTTGAAAACTGAATTCTTCGAAAACTTGCGAAAAGCTTTTATGAAATGAACTTGATTTTTAAGAGTTTCGACTGATACTATGACTCACTATGCATTCATTTTATTATTTCACAGGCCTTTCATGCAAGGCTTCTTAAAACCGGGTTGAGCCTAATCAGAGTATGAAGATGCAAGCATTTCAACAGATCGGTTTTCCTTTGACGGTGGTTCCGGCTCGACTCTAAATCGATGAACATAGAATCCCTCACAAAAACGCCACGAAACAGTGACGGATCCAGAAGGTTTTCTTGATATTTGTGAGTGGACGGGGAGGGGGGGGGGGGCACGCAATAAAATTTAAAATTTGGACCCACGTAGTAAGCATTTTTCTGTAAAAAAAAAAGAGGTTAATTTTCGATTGCTAAGAGACGCACTTAACGCAACTCCCCCCCCCCCCCCCCCCAGCATCACCCTGCATCATCAGCCACGCAGCATTCCAGACGCGGCATCGATGTAACCAAAACAAGTGATGTTAAATACGCAAAAAAATGCGCGGTCGTGCCAGAAAATCTCCTTGAAACCAATGAGCTATAACTTTAGAGTGGCAGCGGGCTGGTCCACCTTGTGCCACACAGGGTAGAAGGAATTTCGGGAAAAAGCGGAATTTGGACGGCAGATTCCAAGGTTTGAGGTTAAATTTTGAAGGCCGTTTCCGGCGATGCCCGATTTTGTTTACGAAACAACCTACAAAACTTAACCTCAAAATCGATTTTTACGGCAAGATGGCGGCGCCCTAGGTGACAACAATGAACCAGCGGAACGTTCCTTGATGTGGCACTCTAAAGTTATAGCTCATTGCTTGAAACTGGCTGTTTCGCCCTACGGAGCGTCGTTTCGGCCCCCCTTTGAAAACGCTTCAAAATGACCGCGACAAAAAACGCGATGCGGCGAGTCGATGAACACGAACCGAATACAGCGTGGTGATGCGTGGTGGCCAGTGGCACGGCAGGGCAAAGCGATGGAAAGGCGCGGCGCGTATTTTAATTGCAAAAACGGTCCATAAAGAATTTTCAATATCATATCAATCCGTCTCCCGGTGAAACTTCAAAAAAGATTCTCTCTCTCTCTCTCTCTCTCGGATTTATTATTTTCACAGTCACACTCTCCGCCAATTGAAGAGTTAAAATCAAACTCTCCGCATGCTTTTGGGTAGCAATCTTATCAGAATTTCACGCTGAGAACGAATCTGCACGGGGGGGGGGGGAAATTACTTCCCTCAAATTGAAGAAAATTCAATTTTCCGAGGCACTTGAAAGGAACAGGTGGAAGACAAAGGAAGGTCCTTTGCATGCCTCGTTGACAAAAGGAGGTGCGGACTGATGGACTCAGGACGATCGGAACCCGAGACGGTCGACTCGTATCTCGACGCGACCACTTCAGCGTTGCCATTTGGCGATTTTCGACATTTACGAAAATCGGCTATTCAAATGGAATGTAGTATAGTCATCAATACAGCAATAATACCAGTGGAGTTGAGAGCAATCTGGCAACGTTGTACTTTGTCCATTTAAACCCATGTAAAAGGTCGAATGCGAAGGTGTTCACCGAACACCCACTATAGCTCGATCTTTTTCACGGGTCTAAATGGACGAACTGCAGCGTTGCCAAAAGGCATGCTGCGCCACTGAATAATACCGTAAAACATAATCAATTTGACGTAAACAAGGTTCGTTATAGATGTAAGAAGTTAAGAGCGCGGGCTGCTACGTTTGCATTATTTACACTAGAATATACTCTGTTCACGATAAGAAGGCGGGTGAGAATTCAGGTAGTAATGCACTATTTAGCAACAGTGCGGCTATACCGGCGACTCCAACCCTTCGCAGTGGCCGTTGTTCTTCCGACTTCTCTCTTGGCTCGGAGGATTTCCAAGAACCGACAGACTCAAAAATTTACACACGTCCAGTAAAAATTGAAAACGGTCATAAATACGAAAAAACGGACGAAATTTTCGCCCTAAAGGTCCAAAACTCGGCGAAAATAGTCGAGTTTCAATAGTAATGACTCTCAGAAATTCGTATTTTTCAGTCCGAATTAAATTCAGGATATTTCGTCTACTATCGAATGTATGAGAGTCATCAATATTCAAACTCGATTATTTTTGCCGAGTTTTGGCCCGTAAGGGCGAAAATTTCGTCCGTTTTTTCGTATTTTTGACCGTTCGCAATTTTTACTGGACGTGTGTAAATTTTTGAGTCTGTCGGTTCTTGGAAATCCTCCGAGCCAAGAGAGAAGTCGGAAGAACAACGGCCACTGCGAAGGGTTGGAGTCGCCGGTATAGCCGCACTGTTGCTAAATAGTGCATTACTACCTGAATTCTCACCCGCCTTCTTATCGTGAACAGAGTATAGTCCGCTTACAATCGCAGAAGCTGTCCATATCCGTCTATTGCTCATAAATCCATTGATTAAATCACAAAACATTATTTTGTCTGCACGATCTTGCAACAATGAAAGAGTGAGGTGGGGCTCGAGGAGCCAGTGCAGTGCGGGCGCCACGCGGTCTGGTCTTGGTCTGTTGAATAGTGAATGGTGTCGGCGTTGAGTGAGTTCACAGTTGAGAGTCGGCTGTGTCCATTCACCTTGCGCCCCTATATCCTACTATCGCGCCTGGTGTTCGAAGTTCGAACTCATCTAGTCTTCATCTGCTCTCTCGTTTTGTTTCTCCTTCTCCATTCATTCAACCATTCATTCATTATTGTTGAAGGGGTGTTAGGTGACTCCACCAGTGACCACGTGACGTTTTGAGGAATCAAGTTGATTCTAAAGATCATTCATGAATGAATCTACAGAGATGGCCGCGGGAAGCGGAGCTCGCGACTGCCACCAGATTTCACATAAAATGGGGCTGTCGTAAACTTTTGCAAGAAGAGATTTAATAGTCAATTCTGGTGTAAAAACCTCCAATAACGATGGCAGCACTTAAAACTTCCGAAATCCACTCCTAAACACAGTAAACGCTTTTATTCGTGCCAGCGTAATGGTGGCTGAGGGCAGTAATAATGAGAGATTCCTATCTTAATTTCGTCACTCTCTCTATGCTGACAAGGATGATTCGCAGAGTAATTAGTCATCAGAGTAGTGACCCACGTTTGATGAATTGTACCGAGACATCTAGTGACACCGATGTCAAATGAATGACGGAATTACAGTATTTGTTATAGATGGGAAGCTCCCATTATTACTGCCCTAAGCCACCATTACGCTCGCGCAAATACAAGTGTTTATTGCGTTTAGGAGTGGATTTCGGAAGTTTTTAGTACTGTCATCGTTTTTTACACCGCAATCGACTTATAAACCGCTTACAGCAAAAAAGTGCAACAACTTCATACACACAATTTCCCAAAACATTTAATGTACAGTATTTTTTCGAGACCGGTATGGTAGCGTTGCTCTCTTCTAGTGATGCCATAGTCGGCGTGAAAGATCCTCCTCTCCCCTTCATATCTCCCCCTACCCCCCCCCCCTCCCCACCAATGATTAACGACGTTCAAAAACCCCAGATCACTGTCTCGGTGCACGATATGAAAGCTACGACTTCGCAAACCTTCCACTGTTTGAGAGGCGTATTGTATAAATATACATATGTATACCAGTTTACCACTGTATAAGTCAGCTTCTGTGTGATATCTGATTGTGAGACTTAAAATGAGAGAGCTAACTAGCTTGGGGAGTGGTGCGACTGCGCATGCGCAACGACCATGGGCACGGGCGCGTGTATTTACTTGCAATTAAAGCGGGGCGGACACGGGCATCATCCACAGAAAAGGGGGGGGGCAGGGCAGGGAAACATCGCTAACCAAGACAGGAGCCAGCAGCCGAGCGGGGTAGGCAACCGAATAAACTAATCAATTTTCGACGCGATTGGCCACAGTGCGCGGCGTGGAGGCAGGAAAACAACGAGATCAGTTAGGAGGGTGGTGGGGACCAAAAAAAAGAAAAAGACGGGGGGGAGAAGGGGGATAGAGTGAGAGAAAGAAAGAAAGAGAAAAAAAAAAAATCAAGACCAAGATTGACGCTCAGTGGGGAGGAGACGTTAGTGACATTGCGCTGAAGAAAAATCAATTTGTTAAAGCAACAATTAATTCAAAATTTGCTGATTTAACAAAAATTGAAAGTTGCTAAATCAACCAGGGTTTTCTGTTAAGTTAACAATTTATTTGTTGAGTTCACAAAAATAGTTGTTAAATCAACCACATAATGGTGTTCTTTTAACAAATAAACCACAGTTTTCCAAATGTAGGTACAAAATTCGCAAAAATGCACTTTTGAACATTTAGGTTATGGTATAGATTTCGGCCCTTTGAGGAGCGGGTTGAAATCTTTCAATCATTTTTAAAGAAAATCTTTGGATTAGGCGTTTATTCCAAATGAAAGTAACATTATCAAACGGAGCTCTTCGAGTTTCGTAGTTTTGAAAAGTACGGAACACCATATGAGGAGGGCATACACAAAAAAAACGCTTTGGTGGCGCTGACAAAATATTCGATAGAAAAATGAAACACCAAAAGATTTTAGTAAATCTAACCAAAGATATAATACGCCTAACTAAAGAGATTTTGCTGGGTGAACCAAAGGTCAGTGACGAGGCGTGAAATTTGGCAACAATGCATTTTCTCCATTTAAATTCACCAAAAAAGTCGGACGCTTCAGTCATCGGCGATGACCAGGCATTTCGACCTACCTAATGTATTTAAATGGGAGAAAAGAACGTTGCCAATTCGCACGCCTCGCCACTGCCAGAGGTTTAGTTGGCTGAAGTCAAGCTGGGTCATTTTTCTACCGATGGTTTTCACAGCATTACCAAAGCGGTTTTTTCTATTTTTTTCCGTGTACGACGTACGTTGAGAATGATTCCACTAAAATGTCTACATAATTCAAATAGCGGAACAATTCTTACGAATCAAACTTGTACCCTAGGGATATCTTATGACTTCGGTCTGGTCACAACTTCGTCCTAAATATTTCCGTTTTAATTTCACTGCGCGGCGTTTCCGTGATCGGGTTGCTCGCCGTGTGTAACAGGGAAAGACAAGCCCGCATATAGCAGAAGATCACATAGTACACGGATTACACACGGTACACTGAACCATTTCACGGCGGCCGGCGCCCAAAGGGACGCAACTAAGGAAAGCTCTTTAAAGAACAAAATAAGAGAGGATCTCCTGTCTAGAAATACAACTATCATAAAATTAAAAATTACAGAAATTGCTAATTTAGATCAACTGCCGATAATTACAAAATAATTGGCTCTAATCATGCCTACTACTATCCTAAAGAATATTCATCCACGAAGTTCCAATATTATCTAACCATATGTGGCTTGGAAGTGTAAATGCACAAACTTTCTGTGGCGTCTGTCTATCCGTAACCAAAATGTGAAACCCAGCATAACTTTTGAATGATTGATCCATATGCATCCAAAGGCAGAGATGTTGCTTTTAACATTCCCCAGAAGGATTTTTTGTTTTTTTTTGTTTTTTTGTGTAGTTTTAATTTTTAGGTTAGTTATATAGATGAAAAATGGTTTCCAGCAAAATCAATGGGAAAATGGATCAAAAAAAGGAAATATTTAAATATTTCTGAAATAGATATCTTTGGATCTGCATAAAAATATCAAAAGGGGGTCTGGAGGTCTCCCCCAGAATGTCAAAGGGGGGTCGGAGGGTTGCTTCTGCTCATTTCACGAAGCGAGACGAGATGACTCCAAGTCGTCTCGCCCTATCTCTTTCCATGAGATAGAGTCGTTTATCTCGTCTATCTCGTGTCGTCTCGTGCGAGATAGACAGGGAGAATCAGCCTACTGCACATTGACTATAAACTGCCACAGTGGGGTCAATTGCTACGCACCCATAAGTTGCATTTGGCTTTGTCATCGAAAGCTGTTTGATGGCCATCGACGGCCTGCGATGGCCATCGCTCGTACTTTGCTTCTCCGATGGTCATCGGAAGTTGGCGGAACCTTTAATTATTAATTCAATTTTACTATGTGGCAACGCTGTACCATTGGGCGATGGCCATCGTCAACCATTTCACCATCGCCGATGACGGCTGTTCGTCGCGCGCCAAGCAGTCATCATCTTAAACTTTCTCATTTTTTCGCGCTTTTTCTGATTGGACAGAGAAATATCATCGCGAGACGGCCATCGGCCACCGCCGCCGATAACAAAGCAAAATGCGACTAAGCCGACCTTACCACCCATAAAAACGCGTGTAAAACATCCGATTTTCAAAAAATCGTTAAAAATAGGTATAAATCTCGAACCAAATTTGGAAAATAAGGTCTCTATCGAAAGCTTAAAGTGTCAAAATTAGGAAGCTGAGCTTTAAATTCTAGCCCTTATTTTGACATAATCACTGAATTAAGGGGATCCTTTCGTCTCAGCCGTCAGTTTGTTTACATTCTCGACCCAATTCCTCTCCGCTCACACCCACTGACACTCGTTCTTATTTTTTTGAAAATCAGGTATTTTACACGCATTCTTATGGGCGCGGACGAGGCCGCTTGGGTGCGTAAACGCCAGGGAATCAGCAACACGACCAAAATGACCACACTGTGGTTTATCTAGTCACTGTAGCCTACTGACTGGGGGTCTCCCCCAGAATGTTAAAGGGAGGTCTGGGGGACTCCCCCAGAATACTGTGGGGGGTCTGGGGGTCTCTCTTAGAATATTGGGGGTCTCCCTCAGAATATTGGGGGTCTCGGGGTTTCCCCAAGATTGAGTTTGATGTGAGAAAGTGTTCGTGTATTTCCTACTGTTTATTTTTACTGCAGGTTTTTATGCAAGAATCAACTCTTCAACTCTTAGTAGCAAAAGTTTGCAAGAGTTCCATTACGAGTATTGCCTACTGTGCGACGGTGGCTCTATCGGCAGTGGTGGAGACTTCATGCTTGTTCGCGGTTAATGCGGAACAATAAAAACAATAGTGAGCGCCGCGCCGCCACAACCGCCACTCAATCATCAAATGCAATGGAAGCCATTAAAAACAGAGCCCCCTCCCCGTCAGCCCTACCCTCCGCTTGTCTTGCCCCTGCCCTCAGCCCCTGCCCTCTTCCCCCTCCCACCAGCCCGCGGCTCATTACAACTATATCTAATTAGGCCTTCTATACACTCGGTGCTCACAGTCACTGCTTATTGCCAGCATGCGCCTCGTATCGCGCTCCTGCCCTGCCTCCTGCAGTCTGCCTTCTGTAAAAACGCGGGCGTCTGGGAAAAGCGGAAACGCCACGCCAATAAGTCGACTTGATATGACGAGCATTGGCAGGAGTTGTTGGTCGGGTTTGCGATGAATCAAACATCAGCTCGATACTGTATAGAGCTCACGTATTTTTAGTATCGGGTTCTGAGTTTCTGACAAACATAGCAGTGCCTGCTTCCAAAGGTAAAAATCCTAAGCCGCCAATTCTCAAAAGGGTCCAATCAAAAACCGCCATTTTTTTTGGCGCTTATGGAGACGCTTAAGCCCCCAGGATTGGCGCACTTGGATGCACCGTCTTAGTGTTTGTGGAGTTGACGATTAGAGCCACAGAGAAAAGAATGAGGGGAGAGAAAGAGATAGAGAGAATGAGAAACCTTTCATACAGTAAAATGAGAAGTTCGGGATAAGTAAACAATACGCCCCTAAATGTGAATAACCTGGACAATGATTTGTTCGATTACATTTTTTCCTTGAACTTAACATCTACATTTTTATGAAGTGGGCCATTCAAACCCCAAAGTGCGAATAAATACCTATATATGATCACGCGAATCGAGCACGAAATGAATAAAATATCATGGTTTTATTTGATTAATCAAAACTCAAATGTTTTTGACGTAAAAAACCAACGAGCTGTACATTTTTTATCCAGAGTGGCGGTTTAATGGGTAACCTTAAACCTACGTAACTACCATGGGGTATTTTTAGGTTTGTTCCCGAACATTTTAGTGTGGCGCGACGCACAGTTGATAAAATCATGTTCCCGTCCACTGTGCGTCGCGCCGCACCTATAAATACATGGGAATAAATGGATAAATTACACGCTTAAACATGACTTGAAAATTCCCCATGGTGGTTACGCAGGTTACCCATTAAATCACCACTCTAGATAAATGTATAGCTCGTTGTAAAAAACAATTCCTTTTCCTATCCAGAAAAATTCATGTTTCGATCCACAGTGCGTCGAGTACAAAAACGCGCACGCGCATGCGCACACTCGCACAGTTGGTCGGTTGCATGCGCATACGTCGAAGAGAGTAATAACAAAATGATGCGTTTACTAATTGGTAATTGTATTATTGATTACTCATTAGAATTTAGTGATCACCATTAAACGGAGAGTGGTATGAGCCGGGAATCTGCATTAATTATATGAGCGTTGAGCTGAGAGTCGATGACTTCCTTTTGAGTCTCACCGCTCATGTCACGTTTTTTTTTATTTCCTACTTTGGAAAATCAGATCCAACTCCAGCCGTTCTGCAAGCGTTCTCATGTCCTTTTCTAGCCATTTCCGTCACAGTGTCCATAAAAAGGGACGACATTCTACGTGGAGCCTAATGGAAATTTGAAAAAATTCAGATACTCACACATATGAAATCATATGAGAAAAGTTCGTTGAATTTAATGGTATATGTTTCAGATTACAGCGACACTTCTTTCATAATTCATGACAGAAAGGGTTAGGGAACAGAGGCGTAAATAACGCCCCCGCAGACCCCTCCGCGGGGGGGGGGGGGGGCGCGCAGCACTCTGAGGGGCGCAAAATTAAAGACAGAAAAGAAGAGAAAACCCGACTCTGAATGGGGCTGTTGCAGGGGTCTGAAATTGTGTGTTTTTTACAAAGAAAATGAATGTACTGGATGAGCTAAGAACATGTGTGCCTTTGGTTTTTTCCTAAGCGTCCCGGTTTCGGAGATACACTCGTGAAAATATGCAAAAAATCGTGTGTGTTGTGACGTCTCAATGCAGAAATTCCATTTAAAACAATGTACACATATTTTGAGCCAAAATCGCATCTCCGGAACTATATGAAGCCCACACAGAAAAAACAGAAAAAAAGACTTAGGCAGTGCTGACAAAACTTTTGTGATAAAAATGACCCAGCAAAAGTTTTTATAGTTAAGGCAACCAAAGTTTTGCTTCACCTAGCAAAATCTCTTTGGTTAGGAGTAAAACACTTTTGGTTAGCTCTACTAAAGTATTTTGCTCGGGCACTTTTCCATAAAAAAAGGTTCCCAGATGATAAGTCCAAAACATGAATGTCCAAAACTTTACCGTCCAAAACTATATTTTGTCCAAACCATCTTAATGTCCAACGCGCTTGCGTCCATAAGAATGTAATGTCCAACTATAGACAAGTCCAAATAGAAAAGTCCAAAACCTATGAATGTGAGCAAAGTAATGACCAATGTCCAGGAAAATCATTTTCTTTCCTCGTATTATCGCTTCTCTTCATCTTTTCTCCTTCAAATTGATCCAATCCGTATCAACATGTATTCTTAATTGAATGCAGCTCCAGTCAGCTCCACCGAGCGGAGTCATCTTCTATATTTTAAAACTTTATGAACTAGTTGTCATGACAAAAGCAGCAGTATTATCATGCATATTTTTGTTCATATTTTATTCCATAGGATAGTTATTTTATAGGATGAACAGGCTAACTTTAATAGTATAGATATTTTAATTCCTTGGACATTACAAATTTGACGCAACGTGTTTGGACATTTTGTTAATCTAACTTGAAATCCGTTTATTTGGACATTAACGATTTGGACCTTTCATTTTGGACATTCAAGCTTTGGACGTATAATTTTGGACATTGCCGTATAGGCACTCTACGTGGGCCTAATGGGAGAGACCACTGATAAATAGTTTTGGTGGAAATGTCCCAAGAATACTAATTTTCAGCGGAGAGGTCGTTCGCGGCTCGCGGTCATAAGAAGATGAGAATCGCCGCGGAAAATCCGGTGGAGCGCTCCCTCGGCAATTGCCGTGTACTTCTCTGACCGACGAGTGGAAGTCGGATGGATCTGGATCGTAGACGACGCGCGGTCGCCACAGCCGTTTGGACATTACTGGTTTGGACATAACATCTGTGGATCATTATGAAACAGTGGTGTAGCGTGCAATCTGGCAACGTTGCGCAGTTCGTCCATTTAAACCCATGAAAAAGATCGAACTGCTGGGTGTTCGGTGAACACCTTCGCATTCGACCTTTTATAAGGGTTTAAATGGACACTGTACAACGTTGCCAAATTGCACGCTACGCCACTGTTATGAAAACTGCTGAATCTTTCGGCAGAATGGAATTCCTTCGACCATGGCTCATAAATAAAAGCAGCTGAGAATAAGGTAATCAAACCTGAAATTTCCAAGAACTATTGATTTTTTTTTTTTTTTTTTTTTTTTTTTTTTTTTTTTTTTTTTTAATGTAAAATAGATTCAGCCACTTCTAACCCTAGCTAATGGATTTTAATCCCAACTTTGGAGAGGGCATGGGCACACACAGCAATCCCAACCGCGGTCGATATTTTGCTTGAGTTTAAACGGACGAAATGAAGCCATGCACAGAATCTAAGGGACGCCACTGAAAACACCCCTCTCCCTTTTTGCATGGACTCACCATATTAAATGTGATATTGCATGTTAAAATCAACCTCCCCGAGCATGCAACAAGTGCGCGGTTCGAAAGGACGGGCAGCGCACCATGTAAACCGACTGAACGCAACAGTCAACAGTCAACTAACAACGAAACCACTCGCATCAGTCTACAAAGCAATCCCCACTTGCAAAATAGAAATCTAATCCTTTTCGCACTGCGTCGAGCCGAGTCGCCGAGCCCGAGTTGCGGATCCTTTTACGGGTTTGGTATGGTCAAATTAATTACCGACTTAATTAATTAGTTGACGCGATTAGGAAGCATACCATACACGACGTTCATACATATACTTATAACATATCTGCGGTGCATGATGGGAAGGGAAGCCGATAAAATTTATGCATTCTTATCTCGTCTATCGCCGCGGGAGCTCTCCAGCTCTCAGCTCAGGAGTGACAGCGGTTATCCTCTTCACAGGGTGTCCTGAAAAGATCGCTATGCCTCGAGCGACCGATACAGCAATAATGGGGGTTGCACACTTTTGATTTGATAGTCGATTCTGGTGTGAAAAGCTCCAATAATAGCGATAGCACCACTAAAAACTTCCGAAATCCACTCCTAAATTCAATTAACGCTTTTATTTGCGCGAGCGCAATGGTGGCATGGGGCATTAATAATTGGAGATTCCTATCTTAATTTCGTCACTCTCTCTATGCTGACAAGGATGATTCACAGAGTAATTAATCATCAGAGTAGTGATCCACATTCGATGAATGGTACCGTGACACCTAGTGACACCGGTGTCAGATGAAAGTTGTCTCTTATTGGTCACTTCTTGATGGAGGTACAGTATTTTTAGATGGGAATCTCCCATTATTACTTCCCTAAGCCACCATTACGATCGCTCAAATAAAATAATTTATTGAGTTTAGGAGTGGATCTCGGAAGTTTTTTGTGCTGCCATCGTTATTTTTGGAGGTTTTCACATCAGAATCGGCTGTTAAAATCGCATGTAGCAAAAGTGTACAACGGCCACATTGTATTAAAAAAAAAAAGTTCCTCGATACTTGATACTATTTGAAAGGTCAGCCTAGCGTCCTTACATATAATGAGAGCTGTGCTGCTATGTGTCATGTTCTTCTATATCAAAATGAGGAAGAAGCAGCGGATCATGGAACATTGGCGGATCCAGCAATCTGACAACAGTGCATTCTCCCCCATTCGATTGCATGAGAAATAACCGATTTGTCATGGGGCTGTCGCCCCTCAAAGAATCGATTGTTAATCATACATTCAAATGAGAGGAATGCGCGGTTGCCAGATTGCTGGATCCGCCTATGTCATGGAATGCACAAGAGACAAAATGCAAATGGGGGATGGCCCTACATCAAATATACTAGGTCCTGATTCAAAACAATGATGCGGTCATCGTTATTGTTGTCATCTGATTGACTGTTGGGCACACTGTTAGAAATGTTCACTCCGACTCCGGTTTCATAAAAGCCATGATTTATCCCGGTATACAGTCTTGGGAGTAAGATATTTGTGGAGTAGAAAATGGTGCGAAAAGGAGGAAAGGAGATATATATAGTCATAATTTACATTTTTCCGGAGTTAAAAGATGATGATTACTCCACAGAGGAGGCGCGCACGCCCTCCTCGATAGTATCTTCCGCTCTTTACTCCCACTGCACCTCATTTTTACCACGCATGAGAGTAAAATAACCCTCAGTTTTACTCTTGCGCATATCTTCACTCCGGATTTTTTGGCCAGTTCTTAACAGTACACTTCCGAATAGAAACCTTTCCGAACGTGTCGCAAACATGTATGTATATGTATACTCGGTAAAGTAACTAAAACTTTCAGTGTGCCCTATACAATGAAACTTGAATCTATGGCCGAGGGTACTTTCGAAAAGGAGGGCAGAGGAGAGGAATGAGCGGGGGGGATAAGCTTTGAGTCAGCGACTACAGCACCACCACCAATACCACCATGTTGCTCCTAATATGCTTCAAGTTATCCTGGGGACAAGAGCCGAAGGAGAAGAGGTGCGCAAAGGATACTATGTGCATGCACGAAAGGATCGAATCCTATCCTATGCCAACTCACTCCAACTTCCAACTTGAGTCAAGTCAACGATGATCGCACCGCGCACCGGGCTACAAGCGAAGGTTTCTTTCTAATTACTCGCTTGATTAAGATCGCGCACGGATTAAGCGTCTGCTTCGCACTTCTTTGGTGTCCGCTGAGCTCGCTCTGCCGCACAGTAGCTTCAAGCGAACTATTCAAAGGTTGCACGAAGAGAATCAACTGTAGGGAATACCCTACGAACACTTTCTCACATCAAATTTAATCTGGCCCCAGACCCCCCCCCCTTTAATATTCTGGGGGAGACTCCAACCCCCCCCCCATTAATATCCTACGGGAGACCCCCAGACCCCCCTTTAATATTCTAGGGGAGACCCCCAGATCCCTTCAATATTCTGTGGGAGACCCCCAGACCCCCTTTTAAAATCCTACGGAAGACCCCCAGACCCCCATTTGATATTCTGGGGGAAACCACCACACCCGTTTTGATATTCTTATCCAGATCCAAAGATCCAGTTTGAAATGCTTCAATTTTTCCTTCTTTGGCCCATTCTCCCCATTTTCCCATTGATTTTAATAAACCATTTTTCATCCATAACTCACCAAAAAAAAAAAAAAAAAAAAAAGTTCTCCTGGGGAATGTTGATAGCAACATTTCTGAAAAAATTGAATGCATATATGTCTCAATTATTCAAAAGTTATGCTGGGTTTCACATTTTGGTTACGGACAGACAGACGCCACAGAAAGTTTGTGCATTTACACCATCAAGCTACAAATGGTTAAATAATATTGAAACTCCATGGATGAATATTTTTTAGGATAGTATTAGGCATAATGAGAGCCGATTATTTTGTAGTTATCGTGATTTACTTACAATTAGTCGTAGTGGGCCAAGTATCGAAACAAAATACCTTGAAAATCTCTGCGCCATTGCAATACTTTCTCTATTTCTAACTTTGTTTGTTGTAAGAAAGTAAAACTGTTTTACCGTAGAAAAGCGGGAAAAATTCTTCTAAACGGTTCCCTAAAAGAATTTTTGGAGAATCCTGGTCTTTTCGCGAGATGTCGGAATTTCCGGGCAAAATACCCAGAATTATAAAAAAAAAAATAGACCATGGTACTGCCAGAATCTCTTTTCGGGAACTAGTTACTAAAATTCTGATAGTTTTTAGAGGAAAAATGTTCTCCTTGTATTTAGAATCAATTTGTCAGTGTTGTTTTGTTTCGCAGATCTTTGAAAGTTACATGAGCATCGGCAGAAAAACAGGGGAAAAAGCTCGAAACCAAGTTTCAGGGGGGGGGGGGGAGGCAGTGGCGTAGCCAGGAATTTTTTGAAGGGGGAGGGTCCAGAGTCCGGAAAAAAAATATTTATTTTGTTCAGGGCAAGATTTAGTGTCGGGGGAGGGAGGGAAGGAGAGGTCCAGATTTCCTCACCCCAACTCCAACTCCTCCACCCTCTTTGGCTGCCTCCGCGACTGGGGGGGGGGGGGGTTGGGGGGAGGGCAAACCTTGTGATTTCGTAACGTTTTTCTCGTTTTCTGCTTATTTTGGGAAATGGTACCTAGAAAGCAACCTAGGCGAATAGCCTCCCCCAAACCTTCTATTTATAGGAGCGGAGGGGAAGAAAGGAATAATTTTCAGTCAAACGCTCATCAGTGCAAGCCCCAACCGACAAAAATCCAGCGTACGCCGCGCCATACTGCTGAAATAATGAAAATAATGATAAAATAAAAGAAAAAAAAACTTTTTTTTTTTTTTTTTTAATCTCGAAAAAACAAGGATCAGCTTACTGCGCGCCGTGCTGGTTTCCAAGATTAATAGAATTGTGATGGAAATTAATCCCGCTTCGCTGGATGCCCACCTGAGCCCTCTTTCATAATCGTTGTTACGAGTTTAACAGCCCACGGCCGTAATTGAGGCATTGGGTGCAACAACACGTCCCCCGTTTAAAATACAATGTACAAGTGTCGTTCTTGCACTCAATTTTTTTTTCCTCCGCACCGGGGCGCAGCTATACAAATGGCGATGGTGCGTGATTTCTTAAGAGGAAAATATGATCAAGAACAAAAACACTTCGTGCAGGCAATATGACTCAAAGAAAATATTGATCTCTCGCGCAGCGTAGTAAAAAATAAAACTTCATGGCATTCACACCGACATACACCACACTTCACACAGCTTATTTCTATAAAATACCCGTCACTCATAAAATGATGCAGATGCACCGTGCATCCATTCGACTAATGGTAAGTGTTCTGCTGTGTACCCAGCATATATTCTGTGGGAGAGGAAAATATATATGGTCTGAAAATAAATATGGTTTATTTCATTGCTCCACGGAAAAAAAGAGTGGTAGAATTTACAATAGAGCGTTTCAACAGCTTAAGGTATTTGAGCTGAAGTTTTCTTGCTATGCCTACTGATAGAAAAGAAATGGGAGCTATATGCCGGTGGCCTTTCCACTCAACTTACGCGGTATGAACAAGCTTGATATTTATTCTTCCTTCGTGTCCAAAAATTGTGCGAAACTGCACCTGTGAGTGATTAAATTTGTGACATTTTCTGAGAGGACCCTCAGACTCTCCTTTAGAGGGGGCTCCTTACCTCAGTCCCCTCACATCCCCAGCCACCTTCCCCAATTTTAGGGAGGGCCCCTGCAGCTATATACGGCCCTGAATGACGAGCAAATGCATCAAAGCAAACGGAGGAGAAAACGACGGGAAAAAGAGAGAAGGAGAGAGAGAGAGAGAGAGAGAGAGAGAGAGAGAGAGAGAGAGAGAGAGAGAGAGAGCCTCCGTAAACGCCCGCCTTTACCGGAGATTTGTTTTAACGAACGGAGACGGGGAGCTCCGGCTGGCTCTCTTCTCAGTTTTGCCGACCGCGAAGTAGTAGATAATACAGACGCGACAAAAATATAGTTAAGGGTCGCGGAGAGTCTACAGACAATAATAAACCATGGTGGCTGGTATTAGGAAGAGTCCGGAGAAAAAAAAAAAAAGAAAAAAAAAAGCTGTAATTAACTGTAGCTTTATCATATTTGACGAACCGGTCGTCGGTTCAGAAAAAAATAAAAAAAAGCGACAAGAAGGTTTAAACAGAGGTACAAGGAACGGACATGAGGAAGAGAGCTTTAATGAAGGAGAGAATTGGAAATTGGATTGTAGGAGGAAAAGCGAAAAGGAAAGAGGGTTGCAGGAAAAGAGGGGGGGGGGGGGGGTTATAGAAAAAGGGAAAGCGCGGACGGGAAAGTGAAGACACCGACGAAGAAAAAGAGAAAACGGCTAACAAGCGAGAGAAGATGGCAGATAGACAGGAGAGAGGGAGAGCGCGAGAGAGAGAAAGAGAGAGAGGGAGAGAGAGAGAGAGAGAGAGAGAGAGAGAGAGAGAGAGAGAGAGAGAGAGAGAGAGAGAGAGAGAGAAAGTGAGAGAGAGAGAGAAGGGTACGAATAAGATGTGGAGGAGGAGAAAAAACCAAAAAAAAAGGGTAGAGGTTTTATATTATATTGGCTAATTAGTCCATCTGTGTTACCAGTTCAATGTCTAACGACGTTCTTAACGAGCCCCTTCTTTCCACCATTCCACCGTTACACGATTCCGCAGCAACAAACCCCTTCATACCCCTCCTTCGCAACCCTCTTTCTCGCCGCTACGCTCTCACTCACTCTCTGAACTAACAAGTTGGTCCCTCTGAGAAGACCTCCTAATTGGAAAGAGCTCCTAACGAGAATATACAAAAGAATATGTAGTGAATATTTAGAGTGTGTATATTCTTAAACTGTTTTTCTTCCTAATGATGGGGGGTAACGCGAGGTCGGGTCGGGGCCGCCGCCGTGCCGCGCTCAGGGCAAAAGGGATGGCAGACGGGATTGGGGGGGGGGGGGGGTGGTTAGGAAATTTGAGTGTGACGCGCGCGCTGGCATGGTGGATAAGGGGGGGAGAGTTGCCTCAATCTCGACAGATAAATTGCATTAAAGCCCCTCGAAATAATTGCCTCAATCGAAATGTTCACTATCAAGTACTCCCCCCTCACCCCGCTTCTCTCCCCCGCCTTTTACGCCCATATCGTAGACGTGAACCACCCTTCCCCCTTAACTTTTCAGAAAAGAGAGTTGTATATGTATATATACATAAATTCGTCTCGTTTTTCGGGTCCGCGCCCCTGATTCGCGAGTTAGCGAGGCGCTCGACTTTTAAAGAGCCACTATAAGAAAGGTATTGCTGAAAGGACGGTGTAGTCGCTGCCGGCTGGCTGCGCCCACCGTTGCATGTTGTCAAGGACTAAAAGAGTTTCCTTTCCCGCTTTCCAACGGCGATGCGCGTTTTTCTTCCCTTTTGACCGCGCCTCGAGAGCGATTTTGTAGCGACGCGCTATCATCGCTTATCTTCGATGCTGTACATCGCTTCTTTTACGTGGTAAAATTCGGAACGACCCGACGTCTCGTCAAAATTGTCGCTGCGTTTTTTAAAAAAAAAACCCAGGTTTTTTCCCGGTTTGAAACCTAAATTTGTGGCAACGTAAGACAGAACAAGCAAGGAAAAACATGCCTTGCCGGAATATTCAATACGGGACATATTTTAGACATTTGTGGCAGAGACAAATAGAGACCCAGCACACCGTATGTATGCTTCCCGAGTTAGAAAAGTGAAACAAGTTTAGTGAGCACAGTTTTGTTCGGGAGTCACCGACTGCAACGATAAGCATTGCCTACACGGAGAAAAAAACTTCGGTTAGATCAACTGAACTTCGGTTCCGACCAAAATTGAGCTGGAAAAGTGGACACCTACCTGTCGCAAGCTTTGTGCTGCGTCTCTATTAGTCTCTGATGTGTGCTTGGATGGACTAAAATTATTAATGAAATGTTGAAAAAATTAATGTTGAATGGAGTAAAATGTTAAATTTTCAGAGTAAATTTCATTTTTTTTTTTTTTTTTTTTTTTTTTTTAATTCCAGGCGGGGCAAGTGCCCTTTTTGCCCTCCGATGCGGGCACCCATATCTATCTCTCGCTCCTAACATTTGAATACGTGCGTTAGAAAGGATGGAGGCAGAGGCTGAAGTACCGTGATGACCCCCTCCACTATATTTTTCTAATACTATATTTTCAAAATGCCGGAGGGAGAGAGAAAGACAAAAATTTCTGTCCTACCTCTGGCTGAATCAAAAAGCACTACCCTTTTTATCAGTGGGCTCTTACCAGTGGCTCGTGCGATGTGGCAACAACGTAATATCTTCATTTAAACCTATATAAGACAATCGATCTTTAGGAGGTGCATTGCACCCCCAAGATATCGATACTTTTTCATAGGTTTAAACGGCAAAAAAGCATGGTTCCCAAATTGCACGAGCCGCCACTGGCTCCTACCCCGATCCGTGCGTTGTATGTATCCAAAGATTAATTAGAAAAAAATATTGTTCCTAACTGATTTTGAGACCAATTTTGTTCCTTAAACTTTTACATTTCCTTTACAACATTCGATACCCTCAGCCACCCCCTAAAAAAAATTTACTGACTAAGTACTTAGCGTTTGCGCAATCTGATTTATTGGTTGGACTTACCCAATAAATTCGGTACGCCGACCAAAATGCGGTGACTATATTATAACCAATTATATTGGGTAGGTCAAACCAATAATTTGTTGTACAGTATCCAATTTGAGTTGGTACCAAGTACCAATTGTCCACTTTATTGGTTTGAGTACCTAATTTACGGGGTAAAAGTACAACCAATAAATTTGATTGAGCAAATTTCACTGAAAATTATTTTTTAATTATTATTTTTTGTTGTTCCCCGAACATAATATAGAAACGTTGTCAGTATGTCCACCTTGACTCTATATTGGTATTTTTTTCAGGGCAGACACGGATAATTTTCTCAGAGCGTACGCATCACAAATTAATGAATAGAAATATACGAAGGAAAAACTTGAGATGAATTGACTTCATAATTTATATCTGTAGCAAATAAATGACGGTCCGACAACAGTGTAATATTGAGCATCTTCCTTTGGCCAACTTGCCGTTTTAATTAAAAGCCTTAATTTATTCATTACTCCGTGCAAAGGTCTCGTGGTCTTCGTCGACCGTCCCTTGATAAAGATCGCAAGACTTAAGTAGTTGTCACTGTCAGACGCCCTCTCTCTGCCCCCCCACTTCTACTTCCCCACCCCTCCTCCTCCCCGGCCACTGTACCCTCCACCGGAGATGATTTAAACCCAACCCAGCCCACTTTCATTTGATTTTGATCATCCGTCAAGCCGCTAGCCCTCCTCCGACAACCCCATTCAAGAAAAGGATATTGAGCTTGATTAAATGAAATTATAAATTTTGCTCCATTTCGAGAGTAAATTATTTGATGGTCTCGGAATTCGTTGCCCTATAAATTTAAAATCGTACACCCTGAGCTGAAACATTATCACTGATTCAAAATGATAAGAACTATCACTGATTCAAAATGATAAGAACTATCACTGATTCAAAATGATAAGAACTATCACTGATTCAAAATGATAAGAACTATCACTGATTCAAAATGATAAGAACTATCACTGATTCAAAATGATAAGAACTATCACTGATTCAAAATGATAAGAACTATCATAAAGCTTCACTGAAAAAAGTAGAATGTCGACCGTATAGGCACGAATTTGGGTTCACCGGCCACCGGCCATAATTTGGATCAGCTTTTTGCATAGGACACAATCAGATTGTGTCCCATGCAAAACACTGATCCAAATTGTGGCTGGTGAACCCAGATTCGTGCCTACGACACATTCTACGTTTTTCCGTGATCGTACGTAACTTTTAAAAGCAGGAAAGGGGCCTGCGAATTTTCTACGATGAGTCTAAAAATAGAATTAATAATGTTAACATAACTGTTATGTATGTATAATCATCGTATATTTATTGTTTGTGCCTGCGAACCAACAATCTAATTAAAAATAGACTAGGTATGTACAAAAATATATGTCGCAGGCAAATCGCAATCGGCTTGCGATTTGCCTAGGCAAAGACCAAGTCGCTTATTTATGATTATAGAAAAAAATTAGATCACGCGTACTGGTGGCTTACAGAATAATGGTATCGAAATTTGATTTAGCTCATTCTAAAGCTAATAAGCTAACGAGCGTATTGATATCCACAGATTAAGTTTTTCTCAACTGGTCCTCTTTTTATGAACACAATCAAATACAGGTGTTCGAACACACTTCATCCAAAACACCGTAAGTACAGATCTAATCAAAATAAACCTAATATGATGAAATCGCCATTTTCGTCAGCCTTATATTATACATAATACATATACTGAGAGAAAAAAAAATATATTCTTAAAACTGGCTGAATTCTAGAAAAAAAGTTTCGGTGAAGTAATTCTGGCATTTGTGACGAGATTTCTGGCATTTTTCACCGCAGATTATTCTAGTTATAAAGGTCAGAGTTTTTGGTGAAAATCCAAAATATTTCGATAAAAACTGCTGGAATTATCGTCAAAAAGGCCCGAATTTCTCCTCGGGGGAACTTTTTCCCCCCCCCCCCCCCCCCGATGCATATAATTTTTTAACATCTTATGCGGTTACCTCGATTTCCGATGGAATGTGCAGGTTTTGAAAATAGACATCACCAGTTCAGGTGACCGCGACCAGTGCAACAGTATACAAAGTCACTTTTCCCACACGGAGAAAAATTTCTGGTTGAAATTTCGGAACACATCATTAATAATGGGGTGAAAAGACTCCCGCATGCATTTTAAAAGGGTGAAGTGTCATTTTTGCACCAAACGCAACGCCTCAAAATTGATGTAACAACGGAGGGAAAAAATCGTACAAAAAAAATGAGCGTGTACCCCTTTTAGTGCCGATACCAAATCTCTATATTGGTATTCCAACAAAATATGGGTACTTTCTCGCGGTATAAATTGACAACGGAGTCATTCCACCCTGAGGCAATGATTTTATTTTCCAGTAGCTCTTCTTTTCTTATCTCTCGATTATGTTTTTTATTCCTTTTTTTAACCCTCCCTCCCCTCCCCCCTCCCCCCCAACCCCTCTCTCTCTCCCCCCCCCCCCTTCCCTCTCCTCCCCCCTCCCCCCCCCCTCTCTCCCTCTCCTTTTTCCCTTTTCCCCTCCCCTCTCCCCCCCTTTCTCTTTCCCCTCTCTCTCTCTCCTCTCTCTCTCCTCTTCTTCTCTCTCCCCTCCCCCTTTCCCTTCCCCTCTTTCTCTTTCCCCCTTTCTCTCTCTCTCTCTCTCTCTCTCTCTTCTCTCTCTCCCCTCTCTCTCTCTCCCCTCTCCCTCTCCCTCTCCCTCTCCCCCTCTTTCTCCCCTCTTTCTCTCTCTCTCTCTCTCTCTCTCTCTCTCTCTCTCTCTCTCTCCCTCCCTTCCTCTTAGTTTTTTTTTTGGGATGCGAAACTTTGAGAGCTCCAACGGTGGTTAAATGGAGCAGAATAATGGAGACGGTGAATTATTGAGGTTGTTTTTTAAGTACCGGGGCTCGCAAATACATTTTGCATTTTGCATGCTGAAGCAAAACAATAACCGAAAACATGTTCGCTTGTCTGCCATGATTTTAAAAAGAGCTACACCCGCTGCATAATAGATGGACGACTGCAGTTGCCAAGCAGCGTAATTCTCTTGGTTTGAGACGAAACTAACTCCAGAGAAAGCGATCATACTTGACGCTTCAATCAAGCTTATGAACGATGTTGACATATGCTTTTCATAGAGTAAAAAGCGTTAAATTTTATATTTATTTAATCACAGAATACTACGATCAAATGGAAACTTCGGTTCATGTTGAAGGATTATTTTATGGTCCGCCATTCTGGGGAGTTCCGAAGAATCCCCAGTGCAAAGGTTGCGAAAGACGGAGACTGAGCTAAGTCCGTCATTTTGAACGACACCGAAAGATATACAAAAATGTTTTTCCATTGGCTCTTGGAAACCCTTTTATTTTGAATGTATTATTCTGTAGCATTGGCGTAGCTAGAAAAAATTTTTTGGGGGGGGGGGGGGTTGGAAACCCGACTGGAAGGTCTGAAAGTAACTCATCCAAGCTTGAAGGAAGGGGGTCTGGGGTCCTCCTCCGAAAAAAGTTGCCAATTTAGCAGTGTCGGTTCGTGCAATGCGATACTCGATGTTTGCTTCATTTTAAAAACCCTAGAAAAGTATCGATCGTCGGGGGGGGCAATTGAACCCCCCAGCAATCGATACTTTTCTATAGTTTTAAATGGAGTGGGCATCGATAGATCGCATTTCACGAGCCGCCACTGCAATTTAGTCGCTCTATAAGACGTGATTTCAGGGTATCTCCACTCGCAAAAAATAAGGAAATAAAAACGCTCGCAAAGTGTAATTATATGTTCTTTTGCCATACAAAAACCAATCTAAATTAATCTTACAATTTTTTTTTTTGCTCCTTGTAATTTCAAATAATGAAACATCGTAGAACACAAAAATGGGGGAAAAAGGGCCTTTTGAACGGATTCCCTTAATATGCATGC